>BQNB010155398.1:0-15401 GCA_026074375.1 Tanacetum coccineum
GCATCATAATGTGTTTTCTAGCTTTTAATTAGATGCATATACGTATATTAGATGCATTTTATTTTTTTGTTCCTCTGCATGTGCCAAAATCATCAAAATCAATTTGCACCATCTGCACATCAAGTTAACGTTCGAAACTCAAAATTGTGCATCTAAATGAATAGAAATGCATCTAACGCAAGTCGTTGCATCTCAAATATGTGATTTTAGTATGTGATTTTAGTCACTTCTCACCACTTCTTATTTTAATTTACTTCTCACTGGATCCCTACTATATATAATATAATATATATATATTATAGGATAAAGATCAAATAAAAAGACAAATATCCGTGAGAAGGATAAAAAAAAAAAATTTAAAAGTTCTCAAAAAATTATAAAAAAATTCCACAAGATCGTGTATGTTGGTGCATGAAAATTGTGAACGAAAGTTATTTTAAAGAGAATTTTTTTGCCCAAAAGAAAATTATGAAAAAAAAACGTTGTTGTCATTAAAAATCGTTTTTTTTGTTTTAGTGCATACAAAAATTCGTTTTGAATACCCAACAATCTTTTACTTTTTGCCATCAAATTATATTGCTGCATCAAACGAAACAAAGTTTAAAATTTTGTGCATCAAAAATTTTTTGTGCATCAAAATTTTATTTTTTTGTGCATTAAAAAAACGTATGAAAACTCAAAATTAGAAAAACTTCTTTTAC
This sequence comes from Tanacetum coccineum, assembly GCA_026074375.1. Classification (NCBI taxonomy): domain Eukaryota; kingdom Viridiplantae; phylum Streptophyta; class Magnoliopsida; order Asterales; family Asteraceae; genus Tanacetum; species Tanacetum coccineum. Next base: position 702 of record BQNB010155398.1, read on the forward strand.
AAATGTTTTATGCACCAACATACCTGATTTTGTAGAATTTTTTTGAGAACTTTAAAAAAAAAATTATCTTTCTCACGGATATTTGCCTTTTTATTTTAAGCTTTTAATATGTTTTTCTAAAGCCTATTGGACCTTTTAATATGTTTTACTTCTAAATAAAATGAAAATTCAAGACTAGTGGTACCATGTTATCCAAGATTTAACACTGAACATGTCCGATAAAACAAAATTAAGGTCCCATGTAATCAATTGACTAATCCATTAGATACTTTTTAACTTTAGGAAGAAACAAACAAACATACATACAAGAAGTTTAAAGATAAAACATGATGGCCAAAAATAGACACTGGTCAACTTAACTACTCGCACTCAACTATATGCCCTTCCATTGTAGCCGATATGATTTTTACCAAGAGCCACAAGTCGCCGAACTCTCCGACAAACACAAAATCTCCTCCAAGTAATCAGCACCCAAATCCTCAAACACCACTACATTCTTATTAGTGTTTTCATCATCTAATTTCGCTTCTTTTCTCTTCTTTTCTCTAACGATGGCTTTTCTGTTCATGGTGTGACATTTCATCAATGCCAAACCGTTGAAGGTCCCTTCTTCAACAAACGATAAACCATTGCTTCCCCCCTAGAACTCGTAAACCGTCTCTATTGGAAAGTTAAAAACCCTAATGAACCTCTAGCCATCAGAATGCAGCTGATCATAAGCCAAAGCAGCTTCTTCAGGTGTATCAAATGTACCTAACCAAACTCTAGCACCATTCCTTGTGGAATCCCTTATTTCTGCTGCGTACTTGCCCCAACGACGTGGACGTACCCCTCTGTAGTTAATTTTGGTTGCTGGACTATATGTTGTCTGGTTTGATAAGTCCTGATCATTGTAAGAGGACTCAGCCAACATTCCATAGAGAACCATTTCATTTCATCACAAATTCAAAAAAATTTTATCATCATTCACAACATGGATTATTCTATTTTAGAATTCATCAACTGCATCTTTTCGTTAAAGGGAAGGTTATTGTTTGAAGCAGTGTATTTAAGTATGAAGAATGCCATGAAATCTAATGTACTTAAATCTATTTAAGATGAGTGCTAAGTAAGTAAGCAGTTGATTTTAGCTTGAAATAATAGTATTAGTTTGTTTATAGGCAGACAACAGGTGTTAATAATATGTAGACATACATTCAAAGTTGAAATGGAGTTAGTGAATTTTTCAAAGTAAGCTGATTTAATGCACGAGTGGTCAAAAATAGAATTGGTGCGTTGTACTATGTATCACTCAGTACTACTCCAGTCTTCAGATAACTATCTCAAAGTTTATATATATTCATGATCTTAGTATGGGTGTAAATCGAGACGAGACAACTCATGAGTGTAGGCGAGATCGACTCTAAACTAATCGATCTACACGAGTCGAGCTCGAGTTCGAGCTACTCGAGTATATTTTCGAGTCGAGTTCGAGCTCTAAAATACTCGGCTTGTGAAGCTCGCGAGTCTTATCGAGCTTTAATTAAATTAGACTTTTACCATTTTATATACATAAGTCGAGTCGAGCTTGATATGCCGAGTATTTATCGAGTTCGAGCATGAAATGTAAAATAATCTGAGCTCAGAGTCAGAGTTTCGAGCTCGAGTTTTTATATACGAGTCGAGCTCGAGCTCGATATTAAAGCTCGGCCCGAAGCTCAGAGTCGAGTTTCAAGCTCGAGTTTTAGTATTCGAGTCGAGCTCGAGCTTGGCAGTACTCGGCTCGTTTACACCCCTAGCTTAAATTTGATAGCAATAATTAGTTTGTTTTCCTTTGTTTATACCTTTAAGAGTAAAGTGCAAAAAACATCCTTGTGGTTTACCGAAAAAATCGTCTCACGTTCCTCGTCAATACTTCGCGTAGATTTCATCCATCCGTTAGTAAAATGAGGCACCATACATCCCTGAGGACGAACGGTGCAAATAGTTTGTCAGTTAAGGGGGAAAAATGTTGGTCACGTAGGGATGTGAGACGGACTTTTTGCAAACCACGGGGATGTATTTTTGCGTCACTTTTTCCCCTTTAACTGACAAAATATTTACATCGTTCGTTCTCAGGGATGTATGGTGCCTCATTTTACTAACGGAGTGATGAAATTTGCGCGAAGTATTGACAAGGAACGTGAGATGATTTTTTGGTAAACCACAAGGATGTTTTTTGCACTTCCCTCTAATAGGAAAAAAGGCCTTTGAAGCAATTGAGTTCTAAACAATTAAGGGCCCGTTTGGTAACCTATTTTGGTATGGGTTTCTAAATGAAAAAACATTTAGAGTGCGTTTGGTACGAAGATAGGATTCGGAATGAGAATCGGTTTGAAAAAAAAGTAAGAAAGAAAAATTGATTAATTAAATTAAATAATGTTTATTTAAAAATTTGAGATATATATTAAAATTGAAATAATTAATTTTTAAAATTCAAAATAAATACATGATAAATTAAGACCACTAAATTAGAGTAAAAAACAAAAAACATGGTTGTTATGCACTGTTTACCATACAAAAATAATGAAAGTCATCATTTTTATGTGGAATGAATCTAAGGGTATCAAAACACATTTTTATTCCATTGTGGTGAGGTCATCATCAACGAAACACTTGTATATAACTTTTATTCCATTACTTGAATCTCATACCCTTTAAACAAACGGACCCTTAGTGGTAGTTTGGTTTGTGGGTTTGGCAAGAGAATATTAAAGGTGGCCCACAAATAGTAAAAGTGAAGGAGGATGAAGGGTTTTGATAAAAACGCATCTTACACACACTACACTACTCTTTCTCTCGCGCACACGTGCATTTTTTTATATTTTTAAATATTATTTTTATATCAAATTTTAGTATTAAATTAATAAAACAAATACAATTTTCTCTTTCCAAAACCTACACCAAATCCAAATCTAATACAGAATCTAAATCCAAATCTAAACCCACCTATAAACCAAACGCACCTTAAACCGTAGTAGCTTTTTAACATATTATATGATACATATTCAACTTTCTCAAAGTTTGAATGTTATAACTTTAGCTTATTTTGTGAATAATTAATCACTAAATTGAACTTTCTGCTTTAATAAGTTGTGGTTATTTATTACAAACTTCTATATTTTTAAATTATTTTCTAGTCTCAATATAATTTTCACTTACACTTTTCTTGTTCTCCGCTATTGTGAAAAAAAATAAAAAATTTGCCTCTGATGTGTCGTTTTTCTGGCTCCGCCATTGCTAATAAATCCACATGAAACAAGAATAAGTTATCGAATAGGTTAACCATTTAATTATTTAAATAGAAAACCTGCATGCAAATATACAATAGGAGGCCATATATATAACATCGATCTGTAACATTTTCACAGACAGTGAGGCCGAAAGCAACATTTGATGTTCCAATTTAGAAATTAAATTAGTGCTCTATAAGGAAAACATAGTTTATGTCAGAGTAAATTACACCTTTGTCCCTGGCCTTGTACAAAACTTTTTTGAACTTAAATACATCAACCCAACGTCTCTATTTCTTAAGGTTAGTAGTCCTTTCTACAAATGTTCGTTAGCATCGGTGTTAGCTCATGTCACACGCATATCACATGAGGGCAATTTTGTCAACACATATCATCCAGGGCCGTCCCGTGGATTTGAGGGGCCCTGTGCCATTATCGTAAAAGGGCCCTACTTTAACCAAAAGTTTTAAGCTAACGTAAAATAACAATGACAAAGTGAATTATATGTTATTGTATCATTATAAATCATTTCACTCCACTGATTCTAATTTATTCGAAGTTCAATTAGCATTGGCTTAGTTCAGTAGTTCCCAATCACAACAACTTTAAACTATAGTTTAAAAACTACGTAATAAACTAAATAAGTAATAAGGGAATTAAACATTTAAACTAAGGAAAAAAAGGCCAATGAAAAATAGTCAAATAGAGATGCATCGGACAATTTTGGGGCCTCTCTTGGATTTTGGGCCCTGTGCAGTTGGTCACTTTGCACATGTCCAAAACCGGCCATGATATCATCTTGAGCCACTTATTATATTCATAGATTTTTCTTTTCTTTTTTTCTTTTTTTATTAACAGCACAAACTCAAAGAAACACACAAATTAAAAATATTACCGATTATATTATATACTTGAAAATCAATGCTCATTACGTAGTTTCAATCAAACCTGTTTCATCATTCGAAAGTAAATCATCAAAACTATCATACAAATTAGAAGAAAAAAGTTAATCATAACCATTCAATCAAGAAACTTTGATACTTTTCGTTATACCAAGTTTAAAAACATGATAAACATCAAAACCCATAACAAAATCAAAACCCAATAACAAATCCAAAACATCATCAACACGCCACCACACACCATGTAGTCGTCGCCCCTTCAAACACATTCCACACACCACCATAACATACACCCGGGTAACACAGCTTGTTCGCCCTCCACCAACACCATGACGAACACCATGACGATTTCAGAAGTCGGACGGAGTGTTTGTTGGGTTTTGATTTTGTAGGTTTGTTGAGATTTGTGGGTTTTAATTTTGTTGGTTTGTTTAGATTTGTGGTCTTTCGAAGGTTGCATTAATGTGGGCTGGAAACATGGAGTGTTGCAACTTTAAGGGTATTGTTGAGATTAAATGATGTGAAAATAAGATTGTTTGGTGTTGGTTTTTATGTAAAAGAAAGAAAGAATTTAAGATTAATGTTTTGTTGAAGTATTTGAGGTAAAAAACAGATAATAAAGATAAATACATGTAAAATAAGTGAAACGCCTTTGTGTGAATATCGTGTGGCACCAGTTAACCAACCACTCTAAGGGTGTGTTTATTTTTAACTTAATGTCCTAGATGGAAAGAAAACTAGATAGAAACAGGAAAGTGAAACTGTTTCTTTTTTGCTTATTGAAAACAAAGATCCTAGATGTAGAAGAGTGTAAAAAGTGGGGGCTCTCCCGTCCAGGACATCTCATTACAATTATACCCTTCACTTTCATTGTTTCTTAACCATAAAAACAAAAACACCATCTCTACGTGGATCTCAACCATCATCTCTATATGGATCCCCAGTTCATCATATCACAGTTCATAAACACAAAACACCATTTCATTACAAACACCTCCACACCAACGACCACCACCTAGACTCACCGGCAACACCGTCGCTTCGTCCATCTATTGGAACAACAAACACCTCCACATCGACTGCCAAGGAACAACATACACCTAATCCCACACAGTCGACTGCCACCACCTGCAAACTCGTCCCACAGCCCTACTGGTGATCATTGAACTTCACAATTTGCAAAATGGGTTGCTTTATTGTTCATATCGGAAGCAAAAAAAAGAAGTTAATGAGGATTTCTTTTTAAAGATGAAAAAATATACAAAAATGCGTTTGTAATGATTCCACAATTTTTAGGCATTTTATATAATATAAGTTATGATTTGTCTAGTTTTGATTTGTGATGTTGATTTTCGTTTTTCAATACCAATGAAAATTTACCAGAATTAAAGAAATAATTTTACAGAAAGCAGCAGATTATCAGCAGTGGGGGGGAACCGCAAATTTTTTTTTTTTGTTTTGTTGTTATTTAGTTTATTTTTTTTTTTTTAGGTGAGAGGTAAAGTAAGTAATTAGACAATTTAAAATATCATAACAAAAACAGAGCAACGGAGCAATTTTTCACTTCGATCCTTTTATTCAATAACATAATATATGACATTTTTACCATCCGGATAGTATCGTTCCATAGGCGATAAAACAATAAAGAAACAGCCCGCCTGAGCGAAACATAGGCGCTAAACCATACAATATTCAAATTGCTTCTCCTACGTCACAGAAGATGAAGACTTGGAAGTAAGGGATGTCAATAAGGAGTCATTTTGACCCACCCTCCCGAACCAACCAACCCGAACCCGCACCCCGAACTTAGACCTGATAAGTGCCTGAACAGAAAAATAAAAAAAAAATTTTATGGTCGGTCATAACTTCGGATTTAGAAAGCAGTATCGGATTTAGTTTAGACCCTACCACAAAGCTCTAACACGAACCGCAAAAATAACCCTGATACGTTATCTAGGGTCTGGGGTCCTGTATGGTGTTGAATAATTTATGTTATCTAGGTGACAACCACAAATATTAATATATTCTTTATTTGTTATTTCTATAAACAAACATTTATCGAAGCCCAGCCAAGCTATTTTTGCATGGATAATCATTTATCACAGGTGCCATTTACTCACTAATAATTACTAGTAACTTATGTACTTATAACACACGTTAAGAAAGACCTACCGCATCAAATTTATTTCAGTACTACTTTAAGCTAATGTGCCAACATTAATTCATCCTCAATTCCTCATCGTCCTAAAACAAAAAGGTAAGTTATAATGTGTAATATTGCATGTGTTTTTAAACATATTGTTTAGGACTTAGACTTTAAGGTTACTGCTACAAACAAGCGAGTTCATCGTAGATCCATAGTTTAGTTTGTCTCTGTTCTCACACATATTAATTGTTCCTATATTTTGCATGGTTTTGACATATCAAAAAATTTGGTTGCTACTAAACTTATATGTAGGAATAAAAAAAGAGTCAACTGATCATTTCTAAATGGATTTTTTTTGTGAATGGTAGCAGGACATTTTTGGATTTGTTGCCGGCATCACAACAAATTTATAGTTAGATTCTATATAGTTGGCTTTCTTCTACTAATTACTTAAGAGTTAAATTTTTCTTATAAAAAACCGATAACACCGAACCTTAACCCGACCCGATAAGCCCACGCCGAAACCCGAAACCCGTATTTCCCCTTATTCTTATACGTTTTATTCGGTAAGTTATCGAACCGGGTTGCGGGCCACTTTTTAAAAATTCAAAACCCGACCCGATTAACCCGACAACCCGACCCGATAACACCCCTACTTTGAAGAGGGCTGATGCATTGATTTAAAAAAAAGGACTTTGCGTGTCAAATTCAAGGATGAGCGGTGTATTTTACTTTGTAAGTAACTAATAGGGATGGCAACGGGCTGGGTTCCGGGAGGGTTTTAGTGTACTCGTACCCGCACCCGTTAATAATATTCACATCCGTACATGCCCCATTACCTACTGGGTACATAGTTCATATTATCCATCAGTTTTTCGAGTTTTTCCGCGAGTATCAGGTATCCCCAATTGAATATTCTATTAACAAAATGACGGATATCAAGATTAAGGCACATTAAGAACCACTGAAAAAATAAAGTAAAACACTCTAATATATTTATTTATTTTAAGTTAAAGAAAACAAATATCATATCAAACGATTTAACGCTTTCGAATAATTCATGTATAATATCCAAATGTGTTAGCTAATAGAGATACTTATATAAAAAATACAATGAAATGAATTATATATAATATATATACTCTGATTAATTATAATAGCAATAAAGCGGGTACGAATTCAGGTAAGCAGATATGGGTATGAGTACGGGTAATTGGGGCGGGTATTACCAGGACCTGTCACAAAATCCATACCCGGCTAAATTTTTTTATCAATACCTAAACCCGCAAACCCGCCCCCGAACACGACCCATCCGGTTCGGGCTTCGGTTTTCCTCGTCAGTTCCGGATGCTATTACTATCCCTAGTACTAACTAACAAAAACAAACATGTGTTTGGGACTTTGGGCTAAAAGGGTCACGACGTCCTCATTTTTTCTTGAGAAAGAAAGAACTACTCGTCTAAATGTAAATCTGTGGATTCGATTAGCATTTCCAGAACCCTCAACTCTAAGCCTGGATGAACACTTTTTTAGTCGCCCATGTCACCTGTAGAAATGCGATTTGAGTTCATAGCATTGTGACACTCGCTATATAAAATGTATGTTTAGCGTGGGGCTTATTAAGGCTTATCGGGGCTTGGGCTTTTAAAATAAGTCGGCTTATAAAATAAGTCTTGTTTGTCGCGCGGGCTTATGAAAGGGTTTATAAGTCATAAGTCTCGTAGAATCCCAAGAGGAGGCGCAGAACAGTCTCAACTTAATGCTCTTTTATCAGACATTGAAGGTACCTATCTTGTTGATATGTCGGATAGATGGGCGTGGACTTTGGAGGGATCTGGTGAGTTCTCAGTAGCATCGATAAGAAGACTCATTGCCAAACACTTTCTTCCAGACGTCGCATCTAAAACAAGGTGGATTACCGAGGTTCCTATCAAAGTCAATATTCACGCTTGGAAAGTGAAATTAGACGGGTTACCTACTAGGCTTAATATTTCGAAACGAGGTATACCTATCGATTCTATTTTATGTCCTACTTGCGATATCGCGGTTGAATCTTCAAGACACATTTTCTTTCAATGCAAGATTGCTACTGAGTTGTTCCGTATGATCACAAACTGGTGGGATGTTCCTTTCTTGGAGTTAGCTTCGTACGAGGAATGGCTTTCTTGGCTCTTGAATCTTCGCATACAGGCCAAGCATAAACAGCTTCTGGAAGGAGTATGCTATGTTTCATGGTGGCTTCTCTGGATCTTCCGCAACAACACTATTTTTGGATTGAATCCTCCTTTGAAATCCCATTTGTTTGACGACGTGGTTTCTCGCTCTTTTATATGGTGTCGTTATAGATGTAAAGGTTCTTTTACTTGGTTAGATTGGCTTAAAAACCCTCATCTTGTAGCTTCTGCCGTTCAAAAAAAAGTCTCTATAAGCTTCAGCCTCATAAAATGGGCTAAAATTTTTAGACCGGGGCTTTTAAATCGTAAATTACTTATTTACCCACAAAAATATCTAACACATATCAAAAACTCATTTAATTATAATTTTGCAATAATAAGCCTCAGCCCCAGCCAATTTGCCAAACAAGTTTATAGAAATACAAATTTTAATTTCGGCTTATAATATAAGTTATAGCCTCAGCTCAAGCCTCAGCCCCAACTCAAGCCTCAGCCCCAACCTCTACCCATTTCGCTAAACATACCCAAAGTCAACGTATATATGTCTCCAATGCTTTGTACTCAAAATGCAGTTTTATAAATAAGTACATGCATATTTCACAACGTTTTGTATGATGCTAGTTGACCCATTGCTTTATACGATACTCAAAAGTGGAGTTAGGTCATATTATACATGGGTTTGATATAAGGAAAAAAATATTAAGAGTGTTACGTGCAGCTCAAGTTATCTTTGAATTTATAGTCGCGTCACGTCAGCATTTACCATATAACATCCGTACTACACAAAATCTCAAAAACTCATTTCCTAATAACATCCTTATAAAACACCACAAAAAAACTCCACTTTTCACTAAGAAACAAAAAAACACCACACACATAATCTGAACTTATACCCATAGCATTTGCGCCTATAACTCACCTATAAGACAGTACGCGGTGCAGTTAACCGTATTATAGGAACCAAATTTGCCCTGTGACGTGCCTCTAACTTGTTGCACCGAGCGCTCTAATAAATAAAGAATCAGATTTGTGCTTTTGTATTCTAATATGAAACCTGGAAAAATATAAAGAAATATTTAAAATTTATATATAGGTAAATGTATTGCCCAATGTACGACTAAATACGTAGTGTTTGCCATAATCAATAGATCTAGATTGGATTGATCGATCGCTCATTTTGATCGGTCACTCATTTTGGGCTAAATGTTATTTTCCTTAGTGGAATCTAAACCTAACCAAGTCTAGTTAAAAGTTGAAACTTGAAGGCATATCTTAAACAGAAACAAGTAGAGTCGGAGCCAAAATTTTATGTTAATTGGGATCGTACTTTTTTCCTAAATTGTAGCGACATAAATTATACCTAAACTAAATATAACAATTTTTCTTGAGTTCTTGCAAACTAAAATAATGACCACGTAATTGCTTAAAAAGTCTCTAAGCGTATCACAAACAACAATTACTATGATTTAGTGTTAGTTTCTTTGCTTTTAGTTGGTAAAAGAAATACAGAAATGCTAGATTCATATAATTTTTACAAATACATATCCATACATATAGGTGTTTTTTTAGTAATTTTGCAATAATAAACTTCAACTCTAGCTCATTTTCCAAACAAGTTTATAGGAATACAAAATTCTATTTTGGCTTATAATACAAGTTCTAGCCTCAGCCCCAACCTCAGCTCATTTCGCCAAACATACCCAAAGTCAATGTAGTTATGTCTCCAATGCTTTGTACTATAAAAGTCTAAATGCAGTTTTATATCTAAGTACATGCATATTTCACAATGTTTTGTATGATGACAGTTGACCCATTGCTTTGTACGATACTCAAAAGTGGAGTTGGGTCATATTATACATGGGCTTGATATAAGGAAAAAAGTATTAAGTCTTAGGTGCAGCTCAAATTATTTTTGAATTTATAGTCGCGTCCCATCAACGTTTACCATATAACATCCGTCTGACACAAAATCTCAAAAACTCTTTCCCTAATAACATCCTTATAACACACAACAAAAAAAAACCGTTTTACGCTAAGAAACAAAAAAACACCACTCACAAATTCGAGCTTATACCCATAGCATCCGCGCCTATAACTCACCTTTAAAACAGTACGCGGTGCAGTTAACCGTATTATAGAAACCAAATTTGCCCTATAATGTACCTTCTAATAAATAAAGTATCAGATTTGTGCTTTTGTATTCCAATATGAAACCTGGAAAAACATAAAGAAATATTTAAAATTTATTTATAGGTAAATGTATTGCCTAATGTACGACTAAATACGTAGTGTTTGCCATAAACAATAGATCTAGATTGGATTGATCGATCGCTCTCATTTTGGGCTAAATGTTGTTTTCCATAGTGGAATCTAAACCTAACCAAGTCTAGTTAAAAGTTGAAACCTGAAGTCATATCTTAAACACAAACAAGTAGAGTCGAAGCCAAAATTTTATGTTAATTGGGATCGTACTTTTTTCCTAAATTGTAAAGACATAAATTATACCCACACTAAATATAACAAATTTTCTTGAGTTCTTGCAAACTAAAATAATGACCAAGTAGTTGCTTAAAAAGTCTCTAAGCGTATCACAAACAACAATTGCTATCCTTTAGTGTTAGTTTCTTTGCTTTTAGTTGGTAAAAGAAATGGAGAAACTCTAGATTCACATAATTTTTACAAAAATATATCCACACATGTAGGTGTTTTTCTAGTAATTTTGCAATAATAAGCCTCAACCCTAGCCCGTTTGCCAAACAAGTTTATAGAAATACAAATTTTCAATTTCGGCTTATAATACAAGCTCTAGCCTCAACCCCAACCTCAGCTTATTCCGCCAAACATACTCAAGGTCAATGTATTTATGTCTCCAATGCTTTGTACTCTAAATGCAGTTTTATATCTAAGAGCCTTAGGTATCGTAACACCGTTAACACCGACACATCAGCGCCACATCAGCTTTAACACCAACACCCAAAATACTCAGGTATCATAACACCAATAACACCACTTTTTGGGGCCCACCAATTTTTTTTCCATTTATTTAAACAAATTATTTTTTTACTAAATACAAAATAAAAATACAAAAACATTTTTTTAAGTAAAAAAAAAGAGTGTTGAATCTGTTAAAAGAAATAAATTATTACTAGATACAAAATACAAAAACAAGTCCAGCCCATACCCATTACATGTTGAGTCGTCTTCTTCATATCACACACACACACACACACACACACACACACACACACACACACACACACACACACACACACACACACACACACAGAGAGAGAGAGAGAGAGAAAACGCACACATACACACACCAAATAAACACAAACACACACACACACTAAAAACATAACATAAACACATATCCATTTTTAATAAATCGAAAAAAAAAAAAGAAAAAGTGGGTTTCGAAAGGCTGTGGGATGGGGCTAACGCGGGGCTCAACGGCTTTGGAGTTTTGGCTTGGCGGGTATGGTAACGCCGGCAACGCCGGTGCCAGCTAGGCATAACGCCAAGCTCGGCGTTACCGTACTTAAGGCTCTAAGTACATGCATATTTCACAATGTTTTATATGATGACAGTTGACCCATTGCTTTGTACGATACACAAAAGTAAAGTTGGGTCATATTATACATGGGCTTGATATAAGGAAAAAAATATTTAGAGTCTTAGGTGCAGCACAAGTTAGAAAAAAATATTTGGGTCATATTTTGTCCCAATCTAAACACAAACAAGCAGAGTCTTGTGTTAATTGGGATCGTACTTTTTTCCTTAATTCTAGCGACATAAATTATACCCAAACTAAATATAACAATTTTTCTTGAGTTCTTGCAAACTAAAATAATGACCAAGTAGTTGCTTAAAAAGTCTAAGCGTGTCACAAACAACAATTGTTATGATTTAGTGTTAGTTTCTTTGCGGGTAAAAAATTCTCAAAATTTTCTAAAAAAATTTCACAATATCGTGTATGTTGGTGCATAAAAAAGTTATGAAAAAAGTTTTCTTAAAAGTGGATAGTTTTGCCGAAAAATATTATGAAAAAAACGTTTGTGCATTAAATCTTTTTTTGTGCATCAAAAAATCGTTTTTGTACCCAACTTCTTTTGACTTTTTACATCAAAATTTTATTACACATCATACTATAACAAGTTAAAAAATTTGGGCATTAATAAATTTTTGTGCATCAAAATTTCGTTTTGTGTGCATTAAAAAAATATAAAAACTCAAAATTAGAAAAACTTCATTTACAAAAATTTTATTGATTCACAAAATTTTATACTTGTTATATACTATGATGCGCAATAATATTTCGATGAAAAAAATAAAAAGAAGTTTGGTACGAAAACGAATTTTTAGTGCACAAAAAAATGATTTAATGCACAAACATTTTTTTAACAATTTATTTTGGCAAAACTATCCACTTTTAGAAAAACTTCTTTCACAACTTTTTTATGCACTAACATACACGATCTTGTGGAATGTTTTCAGAATTTTTCACGAATTTTTAAAAAAAGAGGGATATATATGTAATTTTAAAGCAAAAGATGGACATATATGTAATTTTTAAGTTTGTTTGGATATATATGTAATTTCTTTGCAAAACAAGGATATATATATAATTCTCCCAAAAAATTATGATTGTAAATATGTTAAAAAAAGACAAGGGTATATATTCATTTTATGGTTATATTGGTGATATCGAACAAAATTTGAATGTACGTGGATGTAATGAGTACGAAAAAAAGTAAGTTAATCGTTACGGTACAAATGAGAATATATATTGATAATAAATGGCTTTTACCTTTTCTTTACTTTTCGTTGGTAAAAGAAAGAAATAAATGATAACAATCAAGTGAAAACAATGTGATAGGAGGATTAAAATATCAATTATATATGTGAAAACTTTTGCACAAAATTCGGTAAGAAAAGTACAAAATTAATAAATAAGTTTTAACTTTATAAACTTGGGGGTATGAAGTGCTACTGAATTAAGCAAAGACATATGAAAAATATGTAAACTTTATGTATTATCATTAACGGTTTAGGCCATAAAATATCAAGTAATTTCTCAAATTTCGTTGGATCATCTTGAATTCATTTTTTGGATGTACTAAATTGTCGTAACGTTTTTTTTACTCCTTGCGAGTTTAATAACATTGTCGTCAAATAAAGTTATGTTGTAACGTTTGTTTAAGAGCTTATATTGTGGTATTTTGGTTATGTTTAATAAACTTATGTTTTATAGTTTATTTTAAAACTTTTCGGATTATATAAGCATATTAATACTTTATGAACTTATTATCTAGTCAATCATGAGCTGTCCTATTCTTATCCATATATTCATCATTAGTTGTGTAATTGACAATTATCTTGTCATTGTCTAGTTGTCTTGTACTTATCTTGTCATTGATTAATTGTCTTGTACCCTTATATATTGTATCATTGATTAATGGAATAAACACACAGTTTCACCTTCTACATGGTATCAGAGCAGGTCTGATCCTCAGACCAATGTGACTATGTTGAGCCGCCTCCCTTACGCCACCCTGTCAAACCATCTCTTCAAATATTTGTTTTTATTTGTTTTATTTTTATTTTTATTTGTGTTGGTGATTTGTGCTAAGGTCACAAATTCACACGATTGTTATTTGTGTTGGTGATTTGTGCTAAAGTCATAAATCCGCACAACCGTGATTTGTGTTGGTGATTTGTGTTAAGGTCACAAATCCACACGATTGTTAGGATACTTTGAGTTATCATTTATGTTTCGGGATACTTTGGGTTATCCCGTATGGTTCGAGATACTTTGAGTTATCTCGTATAAAAAAAATTCCGGTTTGTGAATTTTAGGTTTGAATATTTGTCTCCGCATGTTGGCGGATTTCTTCAACAACTATTGTTCGTGTGCGACGCTTTAATTTTGTTGTTATTTGAAGATCAGTCCGAGCTTTCATCAACAAGTTATGCATTTATTCCGTTAATGTTTTGTTTTTTCTTTTCTAGCTTACTACTCCAGTTCGAGCTTTCGCGATTTCGCCGCTCGGACTGCGAGGGAGTATTAGCCCGTATGTTTATTGATTTGATTTGATTAATTCTGATTTGATTATCAATCACATTAAACATGTCTAGTTGTACACGTATTGGATGAGTCTTATCTCATTGTGTGTATATATATATATATATATATATATATATATATATATATATATATATATTGT
>BQNB010155400.1:0-15401 GCA_026074375.1 Tanacetum coccineum
GATAAATGATGTTGGATTCAATAATGATGAAGACGACTACTTGGATAGCTTCATATAATTCCTAATCAATGGTGATAATTACGATCTCAAATTTAATGTCAAACCCCGAAAATCGGACTGCAGCGGAAAGGTAACAATGAGGTGCAATGTCATGGCACAAGGTACAAGTCATAAAAAACGACCTCAAAATGAGATGTTTTAAAATACATATTAAAAATGTTTCACATTCGATACGTGGGAAAATCAGAGTTTTCAGCTAAGTCCCAATGTTTCACATGCGATACATTGAATATCAGAGTTTACAAACAAGGTCCTAATAGTTTTGAATTATTCCAAATGTTCAAACGTGACATAAGGTTTAGATAAAGTTTTCATTGAAGTTAAATTTAGAGTAAGTTTTTACATTACACAATGTTTTCAAAGTTTAAGTTTTGTCGAATGTATAAAAATGTAGAGTCTTTAAGTATATATCCGTGTGGCTTTTCTCCGAGCAAAATACCTGAAAGACCTGAGATTAAACATGCTAAAAAATCAACAAATTGTTGAGTGAATCTACAGGTTTATATAAGTAAAATGAATGAACCGCCAGATTTATGTAAATGGTGACAATGAAACACATTCATGTCAAAACAGTTATTAATGCCCTAAGCTCATGACCCCGAAACCTTAACAGATTTTTGCCCCAAATAAAAGTAGGGTATTCTGCCAATAACCCTAAGAGTACATAAAAAATGTTAAATGCGTCACATGGTTAACATGAAACCATAATTTGGGATGGGTATTGTCAGTCCCGATAGATCTATCCACAACATTCACGCTTACTACAATAGCAACTAACGGTTCATGATAGAAAGGGGACTTAAGTAGCAGTGAAGGTACTTAGGCATTAATATCAGGCAATAAACAGGATAGCATACATTTTAAAAGTACTTCCATTCAAAAGTTAAAGCATAACATGTAATCTCCCCCAAAATTTTATGAAATCAAGTAAGTAATAAAAAGGGGACTATGAACTCACCGATAACAAAGAAAATAGAAATTCAACGAGAGAGAGAGAGAGAAGATACGAACTCCTAACCGCGACCTAAAATAATGGTGCGCAATTAGTACCATAGAATATATAATAACACGACATATAAGTCATATATATTAATAAAGTATAGTAGAATCCATATGTGTGTATATCCTAAGTTATTTAGCACAAACAAGCTTTTTAAGAAAATATGGTATTCGTATTTAAGTTACGTTACTTTTTTGAAAAATTTCTATTTTTGGAAAGTTTCTATTTTAGAAAAGTTTCCATTTCTGGAAAGTCTAGAAATTTAGGACGTTATTATCGTCTCGTAATAATATTTATATTCCGATAATATTAATCTCATCAATAATTTTTAACAAACCTCTATTTCAAGTATTAAGCGTATTATATATATATATATATATATAGATAATATATTAGATATAATTATATATAAATATATATATAATATATAATATATATATATTATACACAACACGACAACAAATAAACCGGTTTTTTAAACAAAGACCGTTTTACAATCAACTTAGACAAAGTTTTATTAATGACAAAACATAACAAACCTCTTATAACTCACAAACAAGATTTCTTTACAAGCTCCCATCTTTGAAAAAAACACATGCAACGTTGAAAAAGCATAACAAATTCTTTTAAAACCCCTAACGTTACAACAAAATCATCTTACACTTTATTTTCTCATTTAGTAAATAAATCACATGCACAAATCAAAGGAAAAATCTCATAAGATTACACAAGATATCTCAAGTTTTTTGCAATCAAAATTCGAATTTTGTTTACTGTTAATCCGTGCCCTATTTTGTAAAGCACGGTGCCCCTTTGTCCAACAGCACCGGAAGAACCGGCCTACAGAATTTTTTGGCTATAAATAACCAAGCATTTCTCATTTTCCCACACACCTTTCTCCCATCTAATCTTCTCTCTAACCAACTGATCTCTCTCCTAGCATCTCGTCTTCTAATTCCTTGTGTAGGTAATTCACTTTCAAGAAATGTAATTGCTAAATACCAAAGTTTCAAGAACGCATCAAAAGTGTCCTTGGATCTTTATCCTTCTTCTTACTCTTGCAAAAGAATCATCTGCTGTGATTAATTGTTGTAAATTGTTTTTTTATAACTTACAAGTGTAGTTGTGTATCATCTGTATTCTCTTGGTGAGAAATTTTCGGTGATCATCTTTGTAACCAATAGAAGGTGTACAATCGTTGTGAAGGCTTCTCCGCCAAGTGAAAGGAGCTCGGTGAGTAGTGTTTAACAAACTCTCAAGTAGGTGACTCGGGGAGTGGAGTAGGGCAAGAAAGGTGTCCTTGTAGCCGAACCGCTATAAATACTTGTGTCCTGGTGATCTCTTTCTATACTCTATCTTTTCTTTACTCTTACATCTCTTACTTCTTAATTGTCAAACATCAATATCTAGATCACTTCACAAAAAGTTTCAAAAGTGTTAAACAAATCTAAAAAGATCGAAAAATCTTGGAAAAACTATTCAACCCCCCCCCCCTTATAGTTTTCCACAATTGGTATCAAAGATAGGTTATTAAAGTTTTTAAAATAAATTGTATTTTAAATCTTTAAACGATTATGGATTCGGAAAACTACAAAGATGGTCAATCTATGCAACGACCACCTCTCTTCGAGGCAAATTAATTTTATATATTGGAAAAAACCATTTGAACCTTGCGTAAGTCTAAGGATATTGATCTTTGGTATATCACACTCAGAACTACAAACCTACCATCAAAGACAAGGAATGGCAAGGATGTTGTTACACCATATGAAAAACTTGATGAAAAATCAAAAGAAAATGCTTTCCAAAAATGATGAAGCTAAAATGGTTTTATACAATGCTTTACCTAAAAAGGAATATGAAAGAATTACAATTGTGATCACGGCTCAAAATATTAATGATTATTTAATAACTACTCATTCAAGGTAACAAACAAGTTAAAGATAAATAAAACAGATTTTTGTTCAAAAAATATGAGGATTACTATTACCTATGAATGAAACCATTGATTGTGCCTTCTCTTAGATTTAATAATTCCATTAATACTTCTCTTAAAGCACTTGAAATGAATCTTTTTGCAAGTAATTCAACCATTTTCTCTCTCTTGTTTCTCTCTCTAAATTTCTTCCATTTTTCCTTCTCTTTTCTTCTTGTATTCGAGAAACAAGTAATGAAGTGAAGTGATCAAGGGTTACCGACACATTCATCAACAACACCGGCCAGTTCAAATGAACAGCACCGGCTGTCTGATGACAGTGCAGAAAAAGGAAAAGAATTGGAAACTAACGTAGTTAAACAAAATGACTCCGTTCTAATTACCAAAAAGTCTATTTTAGGTGCACCAAAAGGTAACAAACTACCACCAATGCTAAAACTTGGTCAAGGACATGGAAAAAGTAAAATCCAAACGCCCCATAAAACGACCCATAGGAGACCTAATAGCCTATACCCCAAAAGCGATTATCGCCAAGTAAATTGGAACTATGAAACACAACATGAACAACAATTCCAACCTCCTATGTATAATCAATGGTGTCCTTTTCCTCCATTTCCATACATGGGACAACCAAACGGTATGTATAACACTAACGGACCCATGAGATATTGGGGACCAAATGCTTGAGTTGTTTTATGCATCTAGGTACGTCAAAAGGTGAAACTTGACCCGGATGAATGGATCCAAGATAGCGGTTGTACTAGACATATGACCGGAAACAAAGATCTCTTCTCATCCTATAAACCTTTTGATGGAGGTAACGTGTTGTTTGGTAGTAACACTAAAAGCAAGATCATCGGCAAAGGTACGATTTCTCATAACTCCCTCACCATCAATGATGTTAGTCACGTAGAAAATCTTAGTTTTAATCTTCTTAGCATAGGTCAAATTTGCGATAAAAAGTGCAATGTACTATTTAGTGAAACCGGTAGCAAAATAATTAAAAACGGCATAACCTTAGGAAAAGGAATTAGGAAAAATGGCCTTTACATTATGAAAATGGGGAACTCACCAAAAGACGCCCTTTGTCTAACCTCTATAGATGATACTTCGACCTTATGGCATCGAAGATTGGGTCACGCCAATATGCGACTTATACAATCGCTATCATCTAAAGAACTTGTTAGAAACTTACCAAAACTAAAGTTTGAAAAACATTTTTGCGACGCTTGCAACGTTGGAAAACAAGTACATGAAAGCCATAAGGCTAAAAACATGGTTTCTACTTCTAAATGTCTAGAACTTTTGCATATGGACTTGTTTGGTCCGTCGGCCGTTCAAAGTTACGGAGGCAACTTCTACACTTTGGTCATTGTTGACGACTATTCAAGGTACACTTGGACAAGATTTTTAAAACATAAAAATGAAGCTTTTGATCATTTTGAAATTCTAAGTAAAAAGATTCAAAATCAAAAGGGTTGCCCCATTATTTCAATCCGTACGGATCATGGTCGGGAATTTGATAATGAAGTACAATTCGGAGCTTTTTGTGATGCTAATGGCATTACTCATAACTTTTCGGCTCTACGTACTCCACAATCAAATGGGGTAGTAGAACGTAAGAATAGAACACTACAAGAAATGAGTAGAACATTGTTAAATGAACAATCAATTCCTCAAAAAATTTGGTGTAATGCCGTTGACACCTCCACCTACATTCTAAATAGGATTTTTATTATTTCCTCGGAAAAACTCCTTATGAGCTTTTCAAAGGTAGAAAGCCCAACTTAGAATACTTCAAAGTTTTTGGTTGTAAATGTTTCATTTTAAATACCAAAGACTACCTTACCAAATTCGACCCTAAATCGACCGAAGGTATTTTCTTAGGATATTCCCCTAATAGTAAAGCTTATGTAGTTCTAAATAAAGAAACCATGAAAGTCGAAGAATCTCTCAATGTCAAGTTTGATGAAACTCCTCCTCCTAATTCTCCTCCTTTAGTCGATGATGACTTACTAGAAGTCGACATCATAGAAAACCAAAGAAAAGACTTAGAAGTCAAGGAAAATGAACCATTAAACAAACAAATCTCGAACATCAAAGAATCTAAAGATCATCCCTTAGGAACCGTCATAGGAAACCTTAATCAAAGAACCTTAAGATCTCAAGTTCAAAAATAACCGTCAGTACTAGAAAGAAAATGATTTCCATGACACCTTTCGCTTCAAGAGCAAGAATAGAAATCATGAATCCTTCCCAGTACTTCCTCTAGTTTTTTTTCTTGGAATATGGTTCATAAATCTTTGATTTGCTTTCTTTAAAATGAGTGTTTCAGGAGCTCAGATGTTTCTTGAGTAGTAATCCAACTCATTATTCAAATTATGACTTGGATCACAAATTCGATCATCTTGACAGTTTTGAGTTTGAGCAAGAAATCGGACATACTATTTGCTTGGAGCTCGAAAAATATCAAGTTGCCTCTTAAGATATTTCTTCTACTCCACATGTTTTACCAACATAAAACATGAAAATTTCTATATCCTTTTCAAAGATGAAAAGAATATGACCTTGACATCCATCTCACACATGCAATGTTGGGGTCATGTTGAATCTACTTGCTCAAATGAACCTATTCCAACTTACGCAACTTTAGAAATCTAAAATCTTTAAAAAAAACCTTTCTCTTAAATACTTTCTCATTTGTGTCAAAAATATCTTCTTACTTCTTACTACATTGATTAATACAAATAAAAAATGTTTTTGTATGACTTGTCTCGTGAACATATATAATGAAACACATGGTCAATATGTCAAACACGTTCATTGTAGCTACATTAAAAGGAGGCTTAGGGTTTTTCTCCCAAAATAAAACAATTTTTTTGTCATCGAGTCGAGAAAAACCGCACCTCCAACATATCAAAACTTTACTCAAAAACTTACTTAAAAAAATCATGTCTGCCCGTCGGCCGGTGCCATTCAAACTTCAAGCCGGTTCCCTTTTCAGAATAGGACCGGCAGAACCGGCAGACCTGTTCTCTGGTATTAAAATATGAATTTTTCAAATTCAAATTCAAACTTTCCCTCCTTGTCACATCACTTAGACTCTAAATATAGAAGTTGACCTTAGCCATAATCTAATCATTAGATTTTAACTAAGTTAACAAGCAAAACATTTAAGTCTAACTCAAATAGTGCACAATTCTTGGCCATCTTCTTCACTCCTACCTCTTGTGTCTTTCCTTTCTTCACAATGCCTAAAGAGAACAAAACTAATCTAAAACGAACCGCAAGAATTAGTGTTAGGCCATGTTGCTTTGTCAATCCAAGAACTTCTTCTCCTCCCTATCAACCATTCTCTCCACCATCGGACTACACAACGGGAGCTCCACCAACTTCTCCGATAATCTCTCCACCACTATCTCCAATAAAAACTAACTCCAATGAAAATTACTTGCTTACTCCTAAGTCAACTCCTCCTCCATTGACTACGCCACCACCCGCTCCTACTCAACCATCCAAGCTCACCTCACCGGTAGCTATTAACCTTGATCCCATTGAACTCTTGTTCTCTACTCCACCATCTTCTCCATCTTTACTAGATGTGCTAGGAGATCTTCCACCATCAACAACAAATCCATCACCTCCTAGACCATCCTTTGCAACCATTGAACGTTTGGCAAATGAACCACCTCCTATTCCTCCCATAGACTCTACTTATCCCTCGCCAACTCCGGAGTTAGAACCAACACCTCCTCCTCTCCCTCCTCAATGCTTGCCTCCTCCACCGTCTCAACTCCCACCTCTTCCGCCATTGGGACCTAACAACCCTTTTCCCTTGCTCACTCATGAGATGTATTGTGAACATTGCCAAAGGACTCAAGTCTTGGTCGACAACCTCCAAGGAGAAATGAGATTCATTCTCAACCACATTCTCGACCGCCTAAATGTCATAACGCACAACATCTAATAATAAGACTTAAGTAGTAGAACGAAATAATAGATTCATTAGGAACCTTCGTTAAGAATCTCTTGTCTTATTGTAATGTCTTTATGCTCTCTCTAATAAAATTAGTTGTGCTATATTGTTATCTCTTTACCATTCTAAATTATGTTCAAAATTCGTGGACTTTGACTTTTTTAAAGTCAGCCGGTGCCATTAGCTAACGAACCGGTGCCTTTCATAGGACAGCACCGGCTAGCCGGTACTACAGAGGCCATTTCTATTTCTTGGACCCCTAACTTTTCTTTGTAGGTACTCACAAAGCAAGGGGGAGCATATCTCATTGTTTCTAACATATTTGTTTTGTAGCATTCATCAAGGGGGAGCTTTCCATCTTGACAATATCTCTACATTTCTCATACATTTGCTTTCCATTTTTGTTTCGACAAAAAAGGGGGGAGGGGGGGGGGGAATAAATAAACAGAACCACAGTTTAATTACATGTCTTCATCATCCCTAATATGTTTGTCATCACAAAAAGGGAGATTGTATTACCAATAAACCAGTTTTAACAAAACTTTTTACAATCAACTTTGACTAAGGTTATTTATGACAAAACATAACAAACTCTTATCATCTCAAAACATGATTTCTTTACTATCTCCCATCTTTGTAGAAAAACACTGCAAATGATTTCTTTACTATTTCCATTTCTTTGTAGAAAAAAACACATGCAAACTTGAAAAAAGCATACAAAATTATTTTTAAAACCCTAACTTTACACAAAATCATCTTACACTTATTTTCTCATTTAGTATATAATCAAATGCAGCAAATCCAAGGAAAATCTCATAAGATTACACAAGATATCTCAAGATTTTGCAAATCAAAATTCGGATTTTGTTACTGTATTCCGGTGCCCTTAGTTTTGCAAGCCGGTGCCCTTTGTCAACAGCACCGGAAGAACCGGCCTACAGTAAATTTTTTGGCTATAAATACCAAGCCATTTCTCATGTTTTCACACACCTTTCTCATCTAATCTTCTCTCTAATCAACTGATCTCTCTCTCTCTAGCATCTCTTCTTCTAATTCTTGTGTAGGTAATTCACTTCAAGAAAGGAATTGCCAAATACGTGAAAGTTTCAAGCACGCATCAAAAGTGTCTTGATCTTGATTCTTCTTCTTACTTCTTTCAAAAGATCATCTTGCTGTGATTAATTGTTGTATTGTTAGTTGTACATCAAGTGTAGTTGTGTTATCATCGATTCTCGTGTGTGAGAAATTCGGTGATCATCTTTGTAACCTATTTTAAGCTGTCCATCGTTGTGAAGGCTTCTCCGCCAAGTGAAATGGACGTCTCGGTGACTAGTGTTTACAAAACTCTCGAGTAGTGTGACTCGGAATAGAGTGGGCCAAGAAGGTGCCTTGTAGCCCGAACCACTATAAATATTGTGTCCCTGGTGTATCTCTTCTTAATTACTTTTAGCCTATCTTTTCTTTACCTTATATCTTCTTACTTCTTAACTTTTCAAACATAATTATCTAGATCACTTCCACAAAAGTTTCAAAAGTGTTAAACAAATCTAAAAAGATCAAAAAATCTTGGAAAAACTATTCAACCCCCCCCCCCCCCTTCTAGTTTTCCATAGTGCAGATTATTTTAGGTTAATTTTTAGCTTATTTTTGATTAATTTTTATTAAACTTAGCTTATTATAGTAGTATCTCAATCTGTTTAAAGATTTTAAGAGGTCAATAGTTGTTTTTAAGGCTTAATTATAAGCTCAAAAGTGCCATTTCATTCCCAAAAAGCCAAAAACAGTTAGTGAAGTCTGTCATTTGCATTCTATCTATTTTAGCTTATTTCTTATTCTAGTTTGCTTATTTTTAGCTTATCTGTGTCTAGGTCTTAATTTGTTTTCACTGTTTAGCTTTTTCTTAGTGCTTATTTGTTCTTAATCTTGGTTTAAAAGTTAGTTATAAGTCTTATAAAAGTCTTTTTCAGTCTGCTGTCTTAGTGGCATTTAGAAGCTTTTCAGCTTATTTCCTTTGCTTATTAGTAGTCTTAATTTCTTATTAGGTTTAGGTTAGTATCTGTTTAAGCTTATTTCATTTTACCTTTAGCTTATTTAGTCTTAAAAAGCCAAACAGTTTAGTCTTTAGTCATAAGATATAATAAGCAAATCTGTCACATTTTTTAGCTTTTTCCTGGCTTATTTTTAAGTTTTGTAAAAAAGTCCATTTATTAAATGTGCTTATTTTTGCTTATAGATTAGCTTTTTCAAAAATAAAATAAAAAAATGTTTTACCAAAAAGGTAGGTCACAAGACTCGAACCTGTGACCTCCCTCTCAACACACCAATGCCTTAACCAGTAGTGCCCTTAGGACTTTTCTGTTATAAATCCATTTCCATTTACTCCATTATTTCCATTGGTTTTTTTATTAATAATTCAGAGAGATTACAGTCTCTAGTATTGTTGTTATTGAATCTTTTATTTGCCTTTCGTTCTTTATCTGGACTTATTCCTTTTCAGCTGGGCTGGAATTTCCCCTAGTTTTCATTTTTCATAGATTTTAAATAAGTCAAAGTATTTTTCATAAATTTTCTAGATTTTTAATAATTAGTTTACTATTTTTAATATTTTATTTAGATTAAATCTGTTTTTAATTTATAAAAAATAAAATAAACATCAAAAAATATAATTTCTTTTTCAAAAATTATTTTAATACATTTAGGTTTTATAAATTTGTATTTTGAGTTTTTAAAGTTTTAATTTGTCAATTTTAGTTAATTAGTTAGTTTATTAATTGCTTTAAATGTCGTTTGATTTTTAAGTTGCCTTAATTTCTTAGATTAGCGTGCTTTTATATGCTTTCCCTTTGCATTTTTAGATTTAGAAACCAAAACCAAAACTTTAATTATATTCAAGCTCGATTCGCGACATAACCATAAATTTTAATTCACCTCTCACCGAGGAGAACGATACCCATGTTGATTACTTATTATTCTTTCCTAAGAATAATTTGTATGATACTTTGCTTACGTATATGTATTTTATTATATATTTTATATATATTATTATTAAGAGGGATTTTTGAACCCTCAACGTAACTTAAAAATGGTCGTAGCTGACAGGGGAGAGCGTGTCTTTTGTTGTTTTCGTTTTTGTAGCGATTTTTTACGGGATTGTTTCATGTTGATGCCTTTGAAGACCCTTTCCCTGTGAAAGTTTTCGTTTTAATTCATATAAAAATACAAAAATATTTTACACTTATATTCTTATATTCTTTTATTTTAATATTGAAAATAATTGTTTGTTAATTGTCGTCCGGCTCATCTTTAGTTAACAAACTATAAGAGAGGTATAAGAAGGGTCGATCCTACAAACTTCGACCCGAAATGAGAAGGTTTTTAAAAGCTTCGCACTTACCCGCTCCTCCGCTTCTTTGTGCGTTTTCTAGAGAGCTACCGTGCACTTTTGACTTTCGGGTACCAAAAATATTTTCCTTATGTATTATTTGAAAAATCTATAAATACTCTTCTCTATCCTCTTATTCGTTTAATTCTTATTCTCTTTACCTTCTTATCCGATAATTCTTCAAAATGTATTGGTTTTCAAGATTCTTGTGGTGTGGAGGTCCGTTTAACGGTGGAAATCATCGGCGTTGTACCAATGTGAGTTTCGAAGACGAGTTTGTCCTTAACCCAGATCCCATTTCAAATGATGAAACACCCGATTTTTCCTACCCACCTCCACAGCCCCAAACATCTTCGCTCAGCCAATTTCATTGTTTTCATTGTAAAGATCCGTTAGAAGATGGTGTACGTTGTCAACGGTGTACTTGCAAGTGGTATGGATATGCTCTTAAAGAAGGATCTTGTTGGATTTGCCCTTCAAAAGATGGAAATTCATCCATTGATGCTCCTAACTCTTTCAATGATCTTCCAAACATTTTCACCCACCCTTCACAACCCCAGTACGAATCATACTTGTGTGAATTATGTGGGAATGACTCACCATGGTTATGATTGTCCACCACGGTTCCCGCTTGTCTATGAGCAGGAACCGAGCTACAATCAAAACTTTAGTGATAATTATTATCTACAAAATTCACCGAGTTTTCCCATTACAGTATCTTTCTCGTGAAGACCTGTGGGGGTCCTCATGAAAGTTTTCAGTGTCAACTGATAAATCAAAACTACTTTGAGCCTAATCCTAACTATTCTAGTTTTGACCAACCCCCGCATTATTCCATAAATCATTAAGAAGACCTTAATTAGCAGGGGAGGAATGATGTGCACGATAGATGGGATAAAATGATTAAGTCCGGGAATAAACTTATATAATTCCTTTCTGAAATGTTACGAGAGCAGGGGGCTAATATTAGTAATCATACTACCGAGCCTTCGCGATGTTTCAATTCTTTTTATGATGACGATGATTACGAGGAGAGTACTATTCCTTTGAATGACATTGTTTCTCAAATACCTCCGTCTATTGCAATCACACCCGTTTTACCGACTTTGGAGCCTGAGGACTCTCTTAGTATGGGGGATGAGCATCTTAGCACTATTCCTGAAAAGGAATCAGACGAAGTAATAAAGTCTAGTGTTGAGGACCTTGTTCCAATCCCAAGTGAGTCCGGAATACTGTCGTGACATGCATGAGTGAGTTGTGGATTTAATCTTCGTGTGATGATTTTTCTCCCATTAACGTTCCAGAGGGAAAATCCATGACTTTCTCCAACCCTCTATTCAACTCAAATGATGATTTTACCTCTAGTGATGATGAGTCACTATCCGATGAGGCCATTCCGGAAGATAATGTTAAAATTTACTTGAACCCTCTTTTCGAATTCGATGACGAATATATTCATAGTGACGTTAATATCCTTCTTTTTGATTGGTGGTGTTAGAGACATGAGGTAGGGACTCTTATGTTTCTAACCTTGATGAGCCGGCTTTGTTAGTCACACCTCTTTCCGATACTAATGAGGATGAATGTTTAGACCCAGGTGGCGACGTTGATGAGATTGAGTTTCTACTTCACTGTGATCCGTCTACTCCTAAGATAAGCGTTGCTTCCATTCTCGAGGGGTTCACTGATGAACCGCCTCTCGAAGAGAATGATGATTTATTTGTTTTTTAGTCTAAAGAAAATGAATGGAAGAAGATTTTGTACGATGCTCAAATTGATGATTTGATGACCGAGGACAAAGTTTTTGACCCCGGGATTCCGGAGAAATTTTTTTCTCCAACATATGTGAGCTTACCCTTTGAGGATCACCATTATCTTTCCCTCACATATGTTATCCGAATTTTTCTTCCTTATTTCACCTATCCGGTGGATTCTTCTCTTCCTTTCTCCTCCGAGAGTGAAGACACCATTTTTGACCCCGGCATTCCCGTTTTTAGTCTTAAGCCGGTGGCATCTCATCGGAGTGGAACTTTCATGTGCTTCAATGTTTATCCAAAACATCTTGAATGAAAGTCCGATTGAGATTTGCTCTTTCACATGTTTCGACCTTAATATCACGATGATATGGGGTGAGTCAAGCTAGAGACTCGCACAAAAACAAGTGCTTCGTGGGTGGCAACCCATGCTTATTGGTATGTGCTTAAATACACATACCTTTTACCTAATAAAACGAGCCAAAAAGACCAATAAAGACCAATAATACGTGAAAAATACATTGTATTCGTGTGTATTGTAAATTGTGTCTGGCATGTACGGATATTCAATAAAAAGGACAAAAACAAAGGCAAAGCAGACAAAACCGAGCACGGGAATGGAATGAGCATGAAAAAATGAAGCCGAAGGCGTATACATTTTTAATAGGCTAACCCGTACCATCTTAATGGGCCGGGTCAGCCCATTAAGGGTTATACTTATAAAAGCCTAATATTAATAAACCTTAAATCCAAGTCCAAAATTATAAACCCATTTTCACATTTCCTGGCCCAAACCACAAACAAAAAGCCCAAGTTCAAATCCCTGGGTCAACACAAGTCAAACAAACTTATAAACGGGTCAAAAGAGAAATGTATTGTTTACCATATTACCCTTTTCCCTCCTAAACCCATTTACCATGCTACACTCACAGGTAAAACCTCACCAATCCCACACGCCCCTTAATATTACTTCTAGAAGCTGACAAGCCTGACACCTGACAACAAAATGACACGCTGGCAATCCTATAAGCTATGATTGGTGGATGGGATGTGGATTTGATCTAATGGATCAAAGAGAGTGGATATGAATCAAGGGCTCAGATTAGAAGATAAGGGAGCGTCTCATGTTCTAGATCCTTCTCCTCTTTACTATAAATAGGAGATGTGAGCACACAAGAGAGATCATCTAGGAGTAGGATTAGATTAGAGTAGTGTAGCTTTAATTTCCAGCTTAATTTCTGCTTATTTTAATGTTTAATGTATTTTCCTTTCAAGTTTATTGTAATCTTTAAAGTTTTTATAAATTTTGTCTTTTAAACTCTGTTTTATTCAATTGCATTTTACTTAATCATGTTTAAAAGAAGTTAATAAGCTCTCTTAATCTAGTATTACTCAGTTTAATTCTCTAATAAGCTTAATTGAGCTTTTTGTTCTTTAATTCTCCCCAAAATTTACCTCAGCTTATGTTGGAAGAAAAGCTAATTTGGGAAGGGCTTTTATGACCACACCAGCTTATCTATGATAAGTTGGATGTAACACCCTCAAATTGGGTCGCAGCGGAATAAGGGTCCGGGGCGTGTTACTTCTCAGATCAATAACACAAGATGTATATAGAACGACCAAAAAGTCATTTAAAACTGATACATTGGATTTAACAAAGTATTTGTTACATAAGCCGAAGCTTCACTTGTCCACTTGTTCAAAATACAAAGATTTCTAGCCCATACAGTTATACAAAATGTAATGCAACAAAATCTTTAATGCATGATATCCAAATCAAAACCACCAATGTATCTCTTGTACCTCTTGCTTACTGATCCCCTGAAAAACATTGCTTTAAAACGTCAACAATAATGTTGGTGAATTCATAGGTTTGATAAATCATATATTGTAGGACCACAAGATTTCCCAAGTGTATGATAATGCAACAGATGCAGACATCATATAAATGTAATTACGTTGCTCTAAGCTCATGACACTGAAGCTTGACGTGTATGAATACCAAATTAATGGCCTACATTGCCCGTGGTGATGTTCTAACCCGCAACATCCTATATTCGACATGGTATACGTTCGTTTGTCCAGTGATAGCTAATCACCCGAACGGGGTTGTCAAACCCAATAGATCTATTAATAACATTCGCGCTCACAATCCCGCAATTGACAGTTCATGATAATGGGCTCAGATATGGGTTATCGCTACTTAGGCAACACGTAATCATAACATGAAACTTAACCACTTGTGTCCAATTGTAAAGCATTGCATGTTTTTCACCCCAAAAACTTTGTAAAACAAAAGCATGTAAAACGTGGGGCTATGAACTCACCTTGAGTGAGTAATGCCAAGTATATCACAAATAACGCGCCACGCGAATTGATCAAATGCAACCTAATTAAATTAAGGTCGTATAAGTACTAATCACATTAAGTACTCCTACCATGCATAAGTCTATATAGCTAATCACCATCTAAATGTTTAAGTGAAAACATGTTTATAAAATTAAAATGTTTATAAACATACTTTTGGTAAAATCGTCATAACTTTCACGTTTCTAATCCGTTTCTTGCGTTTCTTATGCCCATCTTTTCGTATTAAGACGAGTTATCATAATTTGACATTTTCTGTATTTTGACCCTCTGGTGAACAGTAACTTTTACTGTTCACATCAGACGTAAGTTTTATTTAACTCGTATTTGTTGTCGTAAACCCCGTAAATGTCGTATTTTATTCGTTATAGCTCCGTTTTTAGTGATTCTTTCGAGGACGTTCTCGTAATTGAAAGTTCTATATATTTATGAGGTTTACAAAAATATAACTTTCTGTCATGAATAGTAACTTTTATAAAAATAGTTTTATAAAAGTATTAATTGTCGTAAACTTGCGAAATTCATAACTCGTTCGTTATTAATTGAAAAATTACGATTCTTATCATTTTGGAATCCTAAAAATATGTATAATTTGTTAAAAATATCAACACTTGCTGTTTATATAATTTTTATAAAAATTCTTTTACGGCTCCGTTTAACTCGTTTTTAACGTAACTTTTTCGTTATTAATCCGTTTAACAAGTTTCTTACCTTTTCGGAATCGTCGTGAAATGTATTATCTTATAAAAACATATTATAAGTATATTTTTATACAATTTTGGACAGAATGTTTGATTGAGTTTGTTAAGTCCATATATATCCTTGTTTTCATACTTTTCCACTTTTGTAAACTACCACAAGTCTTATATTTCATATATGTCATATGTGTTACATATAATAAGAGTCCATGGTTCCATAATTGTCCT
>BQNB010155401.1:0-15401 GCA_026074375.1 Tanacetum coccineum
TGTTTTGGTACAAGTTGTAATGTATTTGGGTAGTTTATATATTTCTAGATACAGGTTTGTTTATTGGTAGGTTTTTTCCGAAAAAGACTTAAAAATCGGCTGAATCGCAGGCTAGAAAAAAAAATGCAGAACATTCCCCGGCGACATATCGCCGGGGAAAGTCCCTAAACGTCACCGGGGTAAAGAATTAAATGTTGACTAGTCAAATAATGGCAAGCGTTTTCCCCGGCGATATGTCGCCGGGGATTCTGTTGGATTATATACTTAAGTAATTAATTAATTAATTAATTAATTAATTAGTTAGATAATTAGTAAAAAAAAAATCCCCGACGACATGTCGCCGGGGAAAAGATTTGATAACCATTGGTATTTGTTGACCGAAAAGTATGTAGGCCCGTCAAAGTCGTTGGGGAAAATTATAGGGGAATGAATCCCTTGGAAGCCTTCCCCGGTAGGTATTCCCCGACGACATGTCGTCGGGGATAGTTAACCCCTTGGACATGTCGCCGGGGAAAGGCCCCAAATGTCGCCGGGGTAAGAGACATAACCATTTTTGACTTATAATTCACGAAATAACCAATAGAGTTCAAATGAGATAATTAGAGACATATAATAGCTCGGATGGATCACCAGATTACACAATTGTCACTATAAATCGGGTATTCCAAAATACCAAACTAATATAAAATCCTTATCAATCTGAATTATCTCCTGGTGGTTCTTGATGATTTTGTCTGCTAATGGGGTTAATAACTTAGGGAGAAAGGTTCGGAGTAATTATTGTATGGGTATAACTGAAACGGAGTTCAATAAATAAGACTTTTGAGTTTGCTGAACTACAAGTGCGGCGCACAAATATTTGTGGGCGATGCACATCGCGACTTGGTGGCAAAGGAATATTTATTACTTTATAGAAGTGCGGCGCAGAAATATATGAAACCGGCTCACATTCTCATTTAAAGATAACGGGTTTGTTGACTTTGTTGACCCGAAGTGCAGCGCATCGGAATGCAAAACCGACGCACAAAGGGGTTTTTCCAACACTTGGATTATTTTCTTCGGTCGTCCAATGAAGATTGACTCTTTGATAAAGATTATTCGTTTCTTGAGTTCTCTTCATGATTCGCCTTCAAGTGAACCTGCACATGATTTATTGCAATTAAGTATCGAAAGTTCACGAGAAATAATCAAATAATAACGAATAATGTTGCTAGAAATATGTAAAAATTAAGCGTTATCAATAGGACAAGTATCTTGATGAAATTATTGACTTGCAAGAAATAATCAAAAGTCATGAAAATATCATTTACAAAACAGATCAAACACTTCAAACGATTCATATTCTTGGTCCTAAGCCTCATTCTTTTTGTTAATATAAATATTCGCGTAAAAACGATATTTATAATTAATGATCTTCAATTTTTGATAGTAACAAATATAATGTCATACTACGTAAAAGTTTACACAAACAAGTTATTTAGTCGTAAGTTTACTTGCCGATGTCAAATCACATAAGTTATGAATATAGCATTATAAAGAGTAGTTAATGATCAAAGAAAATATTTTGTCTTGCATACTAATTTAATCATTTGCATAAAATACTACTAATCAAATGATTTCGAATAAAAGGTAAGGTAACACCCAATACCGTCTTTCACGGGTTATGGGTCCCAATACCTTTTTCATGGTGTATGAGGGAGGTTGAGATGTAGACAGCCATACCCCTGCTAAGGTAGAGAGGCTGCTTTCGGTTCTACCAAAGGTAGAAAAAGACTTCCGGCCTTGCAAGAAGTGAGGATCGAACCCTTGACCTCTGTCTCCAAATGATTTCAAATAAACACATGATTGATAATCAACTAGTTATATTAATCAATAAGAAAAAATAGGATTAACCATAAATGGAAATAATCTTTCCATATCTTTTCAATTCTAGAAAATCTTTCCATTTTAATGTTAATAATTTCTTTTAGAAGAATCTAATAAATCTGAGTTTTAAGTACAATTATAATATTTTCTAAAGATTTGTGGTTAACCACTAAAAGAAAAAAAAACAGTTAGTTGCAACCCACAGATCTACCTAAAAGGAAGATGAATCCATGTTATGGTGGATCCGCGAAGCTAGCATATAGTGGCAGAATTTGAATTTCAAATTTGCCTATAAATAGGAACCAAATGTTTTCATTTGCTTCACCCTTTCCTAACTTTTCTCTTGCATATTTATTTTCTCATCATATATTTTTTGATTATTATACTAGTTATATAATCCATTACAAGTGATCCAGTCATTCCACTCTTTAGTGAAGAACACAAAGAAAATATCTAGCTTCAAGTGTTATTCGTTTAGTAGAGTCATCACACTTGTGATATCTAACCACTTTCATCTATTTATCTTGTGTCATCATAGTTGTATGATTGGTTAGTATTTTAGCCATGTAGCGTTCTGAACTTAACCTATGGTCAACTACACCATATTTTAAAGATGGTTGATACTAGGAGTCATCTCGTTCAGTGGCATTACAGAAACATAAGCCTGTATATCTTTCAGCATCCATAAGAAAAACATGAAAAGCAACAAATAAACTATGAATACAAGTGAATGAGATTAAATACATACTTCCACTTCAGGCCACCAATGATCAAGAGTTGTAAGTGCACATGGAATGATCAACGCGCTCAGTTTTCCCAATTGCGATATATCAACCTATCATAAATATGATAAACCTCTTAGAAAACCACTAATCACAAACTAGTCTTTTGTTAAGTTAATCGCTTAGAATAACAAGATACTTTACGTGCTTTACCAATTAAGAAACATATTACATAAATCATTAACAAAAAAAACAACATATGCATTGGTAATCATAGGCTCGTAACAACATGAGCCAAAATAAACAATATCTTTAACCAAAAGAAAATATTGCTATGATTAATACTAAAATGCAAATATTTTACTATTCACTTAGTTGCTATAGTTACTATAACCTGTAAACTAGCAAACTATCTTGCTATTCTAAAGGAATGCTTGGGATTGCATTTGCAAAATTTCATCGTGTTATATGTCACGTTTGCTAAGTAGCAATCATACGAAAGCTATAGAGAATAGAGGAGAAGAGCTAGAGAGCATTTTTATCATTTTCTAAATTTTCATTTCAAAGGAGAAAATAGAAATAGGAGGGAGAAGTGAATTACAACTTGTAATGACTTGTATAAATACCCCTTCTAGATGGGTATTTATACTTATTGCTTATCATACTCTATTTTCCTAACTTTATTCAAACATTGGTCAACATTACTTAACTTTGACCAAGATAGACTTTATTACATCATAATTACTAATAAAACTATAAAACTAATCAAAACTATACAAAGACCAATTCATATTATAATAAACACTTTATCATTCCTAACAATCTCCCCCTAAGGGTTGATTATTACAGACGCTTCATCGTCGATAGAATTGGTCTTCCATTCATAAAAGATTCTTCTTCTCTTTTTTCTTTTGCTTTTATTTTGCCAAAATATCTTTTCGCCATGTTTCTCCCCCTTCAGGAGGATCAGCATCCTTATGATGTTCATCGTGATATGCGAAAATTTATTGCTTTTCAAACTTGTCTTTCAAAATTTCCTAAATTTCTGGAGCAGCTGCTTGATCTTGAGGCTTTGATTTTATTGTCAGATACAATTGTTGTTGAAGACCAGTAGATGATTTCCTAGCAGTTGAAGAGCTTGTTGTGGGATAAAGATTTAGAGTTGTATTATTGATCGTGTCGTTGTGTGGTATATATTTTTTATGTTTCAAGTTTTAAATTTATATTTTGCCGACTTAACCAAAAACAATACTTTAATGGGCAGTGTACCCAGTCGGTGGTAGATTCGTGGTAAGTAGGGTGTCGAACACTTGAAGCGAGGCTAAATCTCTCAATTTATTTATATTTTGGTTATCTAATCTATGTTAATTCTAATCTAAGTCAAACCTATGCTAAACCTATGTTAGTTCTAATCCTAATTCTAACAG
Source organism: Tanacetum coccineum (assembly GCA_026074375.1). Taxonomy (NCBI): domain Eukaryota; kingdom Viridiplantae; phylum Streptophyta; class Magnoliopsida; order Asterales; family Asteraceae; genus Tanacetum; species Tanacetum coccineum. The sequence continues at coordinate 4,016 of BQNB010155401.1, forward strand.
GTAAAAGGGGGGTTTCAGCCTGAAAGACTGGCACAGGTTGGTCGGTGACTACAATCAATTCAAGACACTTTAACCCACGCGAGCTAATTAACAGAAGATAATAAGACAACTGTATTAACCATTATTAATCCGATTAGAACGTTGATTTGTTTATTTAGTGCAATGAGTTCTTCTCTCGAGGTGGCATATCATTCTTAAGACTTAGGCGGGACTTCTTCCTAAGACCTAAACACATTAATTCTGTCACAATTAAAGCATCCGCATAAAGCATCCTTATTTGCTGATTATAATCTATCTTAGGGATTAAAGCAATGGTGATCTTGTTAAACCCTAACTCATAGAGACTTTACCCACTTACTACTTAATGGTTCTTTATACACTAGTAGATCACTTGTCTAACTATCCCTTAGAATTAGAACGTTACTTGTTGAATTATCTAGGTTCACCTTCTAGTCAACACGATCAATAAACCAAAGGCAATATCCAATTAACTAGTTAAGCCCGAAGCGTATCCTAGACACAGACTTAGAGGGACAATATTTATGATCCTATTATTCTAGATGCATAAATCACTATATAGAGAGCTATCCCAGACTCTAGATCTACTTGGTCTGTATCACTAGATCTAGTTGAATGATAGGTCGCATACAAAAGCACGTAAACAAGTATAAATTGATAAACATAAACAAGCATTCAACGATAAATCAAGAAATCAAGATAGACAAATACCAAACATTCAGATCTTCATAATAATGGCTAATACCTGAAGGTATTAGCCTTCAAACGTCATAATAAACACAAGAGTAATTATTTAGCCAAGGTAAACTAACCGAGTTAACGAATGATACCAAAAACTAAACGATTACTGAAGTATATGGAATTACACGTGTCTCCTATGGAATGGATAGCTTTGCACAACCTCTTCTGCTCTTCTTTGCCTCTGAAAATCAAATTTTATGGTTTAGGTATCAAGAATATAATGTAGCACACTTAAAACTCATTTTTGAGTTTTCTATTTATACTGTCTGGAGTCGGTCTCGATATGACGTATCCAAGGGATTGGATATGGCGTATTGGGGTTTCTTGGAGTATGGACCACGCTTGATATCTTTTAAAATCTTCACATACTATATCTTTGATACGGCATATAGCCTTCTTTTGGATACGGCGTATTGGCTTGTTTCCTTCGTGGTCTTTGGTGAGTCCAGGCACGGATACGCCGTATCTTCTTGATGGATACGGCTTATCGGTCTTCAGAATAGTAATCTTCAAAATATCTTCATTTAAGCTTCAAAATGCGCGCCTTTTGTTAACTTTCACCAAGTACTCCTTAATTACTGCAATTCTCAAATATAAACGATTAAGTAATAATTATTTGCAATAATTATATAATATGGGTTAATTACATGGGATAAATAATGCTATAAAATATACGTTATTTGATGTCATCAGAAGGTCAAGAAGGTTGGAAGAACGGAGCACAACCAGGGAAAAGGCAAGAAGAGAAAGGCCAAGTCCAGGAAAAAGAGGTTCGAACATCAAGAGACGAGTTCAGACTCCGAATATGAGGAAGGTTCGGATGACGCTTGTGAAGACATGAATTTACCCTAGAAAAGACCTAAACCCACTCCTTTTACCCAAAGAATCACTCATTTCAAGTATCATAAGAGGGAAAAACTTCCCCAGAACATCAGGGTATATAAAGGAAATAAAGATCCAGAGGACCATTTAGGTATCTTTTCAGCGGAAACTGAACAAGAAGAATGGCCGATGACCATTTGGTGCAAAATGTTCTGTCAAACCCTAGGAGGAGTGGCACGAAACTGGTTTGACGACCTGGACCCTAAGAGTGTAGAAAGTTTTAAGGAGCTAAGTCAGAAGTTCTTGGAAGAGGTTTCACAACAAAAAAGATATGCTAAAGACCCCACAGAAATTCACGGCATTAAAAGACGACAAAATAAGGGTTTGCAAGCTTTCATGGACCAGTTTAAATCTGAAAGCTCGCATATAAAGGGAGTTCCTCCAGTCCTACACATTTCAGCTTTTATGCACGGTCATGGTCATCCGAAACTTGCCGAAAAGCTCAATGACAAAATACCTAAAACGGTGGATGAAATGTTTGAAAGGGTCAGAGCCTTCATTAAGGGAGAAGTGGCTGCTGGGTCAGCATAAATTGTACGTCCTTCTCAAGGGGACAAAGGATACGTTCGTCCAGCATGGACTGGAGGACTTGAAAGAGCCAGAAACAGGGGCGGCCCAAGAGAAGCACGAAGGAATATGGGGGTTTACACTCCTTATCCCAGAAAAGACACTTTCACCCCACTTACCAAGACTCTAAAAGAAATCCTCGCCATGGAAAGCAGAAGCTTTCCAGAACCACCGCCTTTGATCGGAACTCCCGAAAGCAAAACTTAAATAAGTTTTGTGACTACCATGGGGACAAAGGTCACAACACTAATGACTGTTATCAGTTAAAGAAGCAAATAGAGGAAGTCGTGGCTTCGAGGAAATTGGCTCATCTAGTGAAGGACATCCGCCGAAACAACCAGCATAATGGGATGGTGTAAAGGTCATAAACATGATAAGGCGGGAAGGAAATCGCAAGAGATCTTTTAAGGAAAGAAGGTCTGGTATGATGAACGAACTCACCTTCTCAAAAATCCCTCAGAGTCAATTAACGGAGAACCCATCATATTATAAGGAATAATAGAAGGAAATTAAGTCCAAGGATCCTTGTTGACGGAGGAAGTTCATCAGAAATCATGTATGAACACTGCTTCAGAAACCTCGGTGTCAACATCTGGTCAAGACTCAGAAGATGCAGGATTCCGATGATAGGTTTTTCAGGGGAAACATATCATCCCCTAGGAGTAATAGATCTTCGAGTAACTTTGGAAAAGGAAGGAAGAAGCAAGACGGTGCTAATGGAGTTTGCAATAATAAAATGTCATTCGTTGTACAACATCATAAAAGGAAGGACTGGAATGAGAAGCCTCGGAGCAATGGGTTATACCATCCACTCTATGATTAAATTCCCTACTAACCAAGGAGTAGTAACAATGGAAACCAGTAGAGAGGCTCTACAAGAATGCAAACACCTGGATAGGGTACAAGGATCATGGAAGGAGGTATAGTGGCGTCAACGTGAAGAAAAAATGTCCATGATAAAGGAACAAGTAATCTTAAGAATAAAAAGTAACTCTGGAATAGGGCCTACTTCAGATCCGATGTTACTTGAAAAAACATGGGGCCGAGAGAATGCAAAAGAAGCGTTCACCATCAGCCATGAACATCCGACCAGTATTTGATGATGGGAACCGCTTTGACAACCAACTGTAAGCAGTTATTGGCGGATGTTCTACAGGAAAACAGGGAGGTATTCGCATGGATCGGATCGTAAAGAACCACGGTTCCATGATTCGTCTTGGAGCATCAAGTAAGGATATACCCCCTTGCCAAACCTGTGGTTCATAAGAGACGACCCATGGCATCAGAAGGAAGACTGGCGTTGAAAGAAAAAGGGTTCCATTGGCTAAAAGAAGGACTAATTATACAGGTTCAATATCCCGAATGGATCGCCAACACAATACCAATTAAACTAGCTAGTGGAACTTGGAAGGTGCAAGTAGATTACTCTAGCCTTAACAAAGTCTGTGCCAAGGACATGTATCCCTTACCGATGTAAGGTGAAGGGATAGTATCTTTAATGGGATACCCGTACAAGTGTTTCTTAAGACTTCTAAAGGAATACAGCCACATAAGAATGGCAGAGGACGATGAAGAAAAAACCAGCTTTTATACAGAGGAAGGAGTATATTGTTTCACCCATATGCCGAAAGAGTTAAAAAACTCTGCTGCTACACTTTAGATGATGATGTAAAAGGTCTTAGCCGATCAAAGAGGACGGAACATGGAAACATACTTGGAAGAAATAGTAATAAAAAGCAAAAGTGAGATGGATCTGGTTCAAGATGTCAAAGAAACACTAAGAAAGCTGAAAAGAGTAAACATCAAGATCGATCCGACCATGTCCTCGTTCGAAGTAAAAGAAGGAAGGTTTCTTGGCCATATGGTGGCAGAAGAAGGACTAAGGGCAGATCCAAGAAGAATACATGCAATCATCCTAAGCCTCACCCCAGGAAGTCCAAACCAAATACAAAGCTTATTCCTGCAACTAACAGCCATTAGCAAGTCCATCTCGAAGCTTGCGGAGCTGAAGCACCCTATACATGAGACCCGAACGAGGATGGAGAAAGCAAAAGAATCTGGCTGGATAAATGAGGCTGAAGAAGCTCTCCGAATAATCAAAAGGAAACTAAGCAAGTTGCAAACATTAGCCATACCAAAATAAGGAGAAGACCTAATGTTATGTCTACGACAAAGAAACGAGACAATAAATTATGTGCTACTGGTAGAAAGGGAAGGAATCCATATACATGTTTTCTATATAAGCCGACCGCTACAAGGAATGGAAATATGCTACACCCCAACATAAAAAAGGGTGCTAGCACTAATTCATACAGCAAGATCCCTGAGAACAGTCTTTAGAAAGCATAAGGTTAAAGTGGTAACCGATGGACCCATGGAAGAAACACTAAAGCTTGCCGGAAGAGAAGGACAATTGGGAAAATAGGCTACTGAGATACGTGCATATGACATCTCGTACATCCAAAGAAAGGAGGCTGAAGGACAGGTAGTGAAGAAGTTCTTTGGTCAAGGGGAGCAAGTAGAGGAGACACCAGATGCAAACAACGAGGGGATATTCGACCTAAGTAAGGGATTTCAAGAAAATTCAACCCCAACAACAAGGTCCTGGAGGTTGTATTTAGGTAGAGAAACAATTAAAGAAGGTTCAGGTGTAGGAATCATCCTGATCAGTCCTGAAGAAAATATGTATTCATATGTCATTCGGTTGAAGTTTAAAGCATCCAACCATGCCATGGATTATGAAGCACTGTTGGCAGGACTAGCTGCCTCTGCTAATCAAGGTATAAAGGACTTACATGTCTTTATTGATTCATTGACATTGGTTACTCAGGTAGAAGGAAACCATACACCGACAATAGAACAAGAAAGAAGGTACAAAGAGGAAATTATGAATGAAACGGTCCCATTCCACAGGTTCCAAATCATACATCTCCTAAAAATCTTGAACCTAAAAGCAGAAGTGTTGACAGGACTGGCAACTATAAAGCTAGAATTCGTCAACTAGGAAGCATCGTTAGGTATCAAAACAAGACCATCAGTGGAAGAGACAAGCAGCAGCAAGAAAGGCAAAGCGACAAGCAAGGCACAAAGGCAAAACTAAACTGCAACCACAAAGCTAGTGGGAGTAACTGAATGGACTTGTAATCGTAGCATATGTCTAAAAGCACTATGTAACCCATCCGAGGTAGCCATTTTTAAAGTGTTAGCTCACCTCGGATGGCCCTTCTACTTTTATATTTAAGTATTTGATTTTTACCTTAGCATGATAAAGTCAAATTCAGTTGGATAAGTAACAATGATGCAAACACGAAGCATGGTAAGCTCGGGATGGCTCGCTACCTTCGGATATTAGTAAAAGAACACACTTACCCCATATACACGAAACACATATAGGAAGGCAAAATTGAAACACGAAAACTTTAGCATAAGGCCGAAGGAGGAGATACAGTGATCCCCTCCTTCCGGAAGAATAACTCCGATGAACAACAATGTCGTAAAGAGAACATATAACAACAAGGGAGGAAGGAAACACAAGTAACTTGTAATGTGTACGAACATAGCTAATAAACATTTGCCTCAGTATATGGGGTGATCCGGATGTGATCGTCCGGATCATACAAAAAACATATAACATGAGCAAACATAAGGAGTTTTAGGGCATAAACCAATGTTAAAGTGCTAGATACGAACGTATAAACATTACAAACAAGCTATGAGAAACAAACCAGTGTACCAAAGAGTGTATTATATTAAAAGGGAAATTATATTACAAAGTACCTATTACAAGCTGAACAAAGGCGGCAATATAATCTTCCGAATGTAGTCGGTGGTTACATAAAGAAAGTAAAACAATACTTAACGAGCTAGTAACTAGGAAAGTTCAAGGGCTAGGCATGATGGCATGATATCTACTTAGGAAAGCAATATTTAGCCCATTAAACCTACGAAGGCTTGACCAGCTATACTACAGGTCCCAGGGGGAAGCCATTCAGCTTAGGGCGGGTGGCATGACTTAGGATTCGCTGGACGGACAACAACACAACACATCTATTGTCAGTTTTCAAGCTCGACAACAAGTGGTTTCTCTGGCATACCACGCGCCCCTCCCCTAACAGAAAATAGACTTATAAAAAAAAGAGAAAAATAAAGGAAAGGAAAAGGAAAAAGCTAGAAATCTAAACCTCGAAAGTGGAACAACAAACTCATTTAACGGTAGTAGAAGGACAGACCTTCTCCTTTCCTACCAATGGAAAGGGCCACCAAAACATTCAGTTGGGACAGAGGTAATAGCTCCGACTTACCACCGTCACTTCAAACGTCATCATCCATATACATGAGAAACACCATGCACAAAGGAAACCTCTAGGCTTAGAAGGGGAACATCCATCAGCCATCTCAAGATTCATGACCGTCAACCACAGCATTTCACCTGCTCCTCATTTTGCTCCGAGTGCCAACCAACTGTGGAGACATGAGCAACATTATCAAACAACTTCAAGGATTTGGAAACAGGTGTCACGGTCGACTCCTTTGCAATAGGAGAAGAAACACGAGTATCCCTTGGAATGGGGACATTGGCCGGACGAACCAATTTCTCAGGTTCAAGATGAAGGATAACCGATAGAGGTTCAGCAGCATACTCAGAAATCTTGTTAAGAAAGGCATAGTCAGTTTGAGCAACAAGGGGGAAGCTTTAGCAAGCCTTTCCTGAGCACCAGGCATGAAATTAACCATCTTTTTAACACATCAGCAAACTCATCCTTAGTCCGATGCATACTCAACCCACGCTCAAATCCAACACTGGCAGACAAAGACATGAGTTCACCTTGAACTCTACTAAACTCATCAGAAGCAAGAAACTTCCAGACCAAACCTTGGAATTGGCCTCGGAAGAAGGAAGAAAATTCTGGCGGAGTAGCATTCAGGTGCAGAATCTCCTCATCCCTTTCAGCTTCAAGAATAGTAGCTTGATTAAGAGCCGCGAAAAGACGAGCCACCTCATAATGCAAATTATCCAGACTTTTACTAAGGGACTTAATTCTTCTTCTTCCTCTTCATTTCCCTTGTCCTTGTACTTGGCTAAAGAAGCTTCATAGGGTAGCTAGCTTCATTATGTCCAGGAAACCTACTTCTTCAAGGTAGACACTTGAAGTTCCAACCCAGTCAAGCCAGCAACTTTCTCCTCATAACCCTTCAGCCTGGAATCTGTTGATAACACATACTCATGATGAGATTGATTCAGCCCATGATAGTGAGCAAGAATCTCACCACCATGCGACTTCCATTCCATACAGTGCAAACTCTCATCTTTGTAGTTAATTTGATCATCGGACAAACCACGCTCCAACCATTCTATCCTGGTGTGGTGTAAACTGTCAACATAGTCTTGCAAATAGCAGGATACTTAAAATCCTCCTTCGTTAGAAACTTCAAAAGTAGGTCGGTAGGGGAAACCCCTCCTCCCGAGTAAACTCACAGTTCCCAGCAACACCATCCTCAGGATAAGTGGCATAATAAGGACCAGCGAAAAAGGGGAAGAAGTCTGTATGAATAGCATCACCAGAAACATCCCTAAATAAGGGAGCAGGTCCAGAGGACGGTCTTTGTCGGCTTGCACCACCAGAAGGTGCAGCAGCATCATCAACCATAATGCCCTTACCCCGAGAATCTGTAAAACAAAAACACAGTAAGGCGAAAAACTTGAAAGCAAAATCCAATTACACTAGGGTGTAGAGCTTTCAACAAGTAGGAGCTGCGGAGTCCGACCTGGTTCCATAAAGGTGGGATCATAGTAGCAAAACGAGAGGGGTAACCAACGAAATCTCAATACAAGCATCATATACCATCACTTTCATCAAACAGAGTCAACTACAAACAATTAGGCCGAGTGATGCTACTGGACGATTTTGAGTCCAAGGTAGGACTAGTACGACTTTGCAAATGGCTTGTAGCGGGCACCTAGGAAGTAGACGGGACTTCTCTCTTTTGTGAAGCTTCTAGCTTATCAAATAATCTTGGAACTAGGGGTACCAACGACAAGATCCTCTGAAGTAGGGTTCCGGATAACAGCATCGGCCGCAGCAGGGGGGTATAGTAAAAGGGAAGCCTTTGAAAGAGTAGGCCTAACATCCAAAAGTCGGGAGCTCCTCTCTGGACCTCTGCACCGGTCCACTCAGGAAGGCCGAGAAAATTTGAATGCCCATAACTACAAAAAAAGAAAAACAACATAAAATCATCAAGCAACAGGGAAGCCAATAGGTACAAACAACAGTTCAACCCGCTAAGTACATTTTTTTTGGCACCCTGAGCACCGGATCACATTAAACGGTTCTTCAAAACTCGAATCAACCCAGACAAATCCAATAACCCTAGGCTAATCCTCAACTTTATAACCATAAGCATCAGACGACACACATCAGCCTGTTAAATAACCAGCAGCAGCCTTAGTTCATCTATTGCTGCGTCCGGATGTTTTATTTTTTTTTATCTCTTATCCCGATCATACAGATAGTCCATGACGATTAAAAAGAAGCCACTCTTTCAATGCTTCATACAAGAACGGTTGTCATCAATACAGACCGAAGAAGGGGCACGACGCTTGGCAAATGAAAACCAATCACCTTGTTTGCACAAAGTCTGGAAAACCTTAAATAAGGTCACCGTCAGCTCTATCTGCAACGAACTCAACATAGCACTCAAAGTAATAACCTTATTAAGACCACAGAGGACCCAAGTGAGAGAAATGGAACAGTGTAATGTTTGATAAGGGCAGGGAGGATCGAAGAAAAAGTATTTGGAACACCAGGAAGATCCCAAAGATCGATGTTAAATACCAATGGCCTTCATCTGGATGCTAGGACATCATAAATCCTTATGAGGTAGCCGAGGGTGGAGATCACGAGGAATTTTGTATTTGATGATCAGATCGTTTAGGTCATCCGGGGTGAGTCGAGAATGATATAGATCCATATCTTTTTTAGCCATAATTGAAAAAGTAAGAGGGAAAGAAAAAGATACCTAGGAAAGTAAAGAATCCGGAGCAAGGTAAGCAGCGGCAGAAAACAAAAACGATAGCCCGAAAACGATATGTGTTTTTACTAGACCAGGGGTAAAGCGAAAAGTAAAAAAGAGAGACTGCTATTTATAGGGAAAGAAGGAAAAGACACGACAGTTAGAAAATTATCACTTGACACGTTGCAAAGAAAGTGTATGGACAAAAAGCAAGCCACGTCCGCATAAGCAGAACATTAATGACGTAAAATCACATTTAAGTCTAGCACTGATAAGCTAGCTTGGCAGATACTAGACTGGGGGGACATGATGAGGTATAGTCTGCCTCGGAACATTCGAAAGAGAAATACAACTTAGATACTGCTACTAAACTAGCACGGGCTAAACCAAACAAATGCTTTAGAGATGCTGACTTGTTAAAGGACAAATCAGGTCCGGAGTCACCACTAGAATTCCAGAGAAGCTGGTATGTCGAAGGACATATCAGGTCCAGAGTTATTAGCTCCGTCCTAATGTAGCGGTGTTAAAGGACAATCAGACAAAGGTACAGTCCTTGAGAAGGACCACTGTCCTTGAAAGGACACTGTTAGCCTTAATTATATTAAGTCAAACAAGAATGTTATCGGTCTTAGAAAGTCAAACTAGGTCTTGTATTGTAATAGGCTAGTCGGGTTCAACGGGCTTGGATTGTAATCTAATATTGTCCGTGTTTCGGGCTCAAAGCCCAAGTTAAACCAAGCCCGGCCCGTTTAGAAGCCCATACGCCTCACTTAAGGCAAAAGGGTATAAATATCCCTTCACCACACTTGGTGAAGGGTGTTGGTTGCATTTTCCCATCACTTGTAACTTCCCATTTCTCTAATCTAACTTTCTTTCTTGTTTCTCTCTCTACTTTCTCTCTCTAAGATTCCATCTTATTTTCTAGCATCTTGGTATAGATTAGTGTTGTGTAATGGATTAAACTAGTGGGATAACATGTGGTATCAATCGCCAAGGGGTGTTTAGTGATTGAATTTCGTGGGTTTATTGGTTTGTTTTTCTTTGGTTCGAAAAAAAAGCAAGAAAAAAAATCAAAGTTTGATCTTTGTTTCGTGGTTAAAAGTGTTAAAGACTTGTACTTTTGGGCTTAGATCACTTCCTTGCATCATTACTAAGTGGTTTTAACATCATTTCGTAGCTTACAAGAAAGTTTGAAGATGTTTTCTTGGCTGCGTTTTGACTATCTAAAGAAGTGTTCGTTGTTGCGTTTTGATTAGTTTCATTGCGTTTTGACTAAAGTCATTGCGTTTTGATCGGAGTCATTGCGTTTTGATTCTCAAGTCGTTGCGTTTTGTATGTTGCGTTTTGTCTCCACAGGTTGCGTTTTGAAGACCATCATTGCGTTTTGACTAAACGTTACTCTGCCCAATTAATTTCTTTATTGCGTTTTGACCAAGAATCGTTGCGTTTTGACAAATAGCACTGCGTTTTGCTCAAAAGTCACAGCGTTTTGCTCTTGAGTTTTATCTGCAAGTTGAGATTTGCTCCTGCGTTTTGTCCATTGAAAACCGACTTTGGACTTTAATTCGGACTACAAGGACAATTACTCAACACAACAAACACAACCAATCAAACCAACAATCAACTTAATCATACTTGAAATGTCAATTAATTATTCATTCACGGTTTCTTCTTGATTTTGTAAAATCCCGCGAAAGATACGATTCTTTTCTCGGTTTTAATCAAAGATTTGTAAAATCCCGTGAACGTTAATTCATTTAAAACCACAATCAATCACTTCATAACACTTAAGATCCGATATTCATTCACAACTTCATCAGAATGTCAAATTCAAATACCAATATGCAAACTCAAACATCAAGTGTTCTTCAGAATGACACAGTTTCTTCTTGTTCAATTTCTAAAGTTCAAGAGAAGACACAACTTTCAAGAATTAAATGCATGAACAGTCTTCGAGCAATTCAGTCATTGAATGTTGATTCATTGAAAGTTGATTTAGTTGTCATACAAAACACTTATTCTGAGAAAGAAGACAGTAATTTAGAGACTGCATCCAGCAAATTAGTAAAGGAATGCAACTTGAATTCTGAAACAAAAGATGTGCATGCAATCAAATACAAGATGTTAAAAGCAAAAGAAAGATGCATGGCATATTTTCGATCTCTTC
>BQNB010155403.1:0-15401 GCA_026074375.1 Tanacetum coccineum
GTGCCCTTGGGTCTTTTTCAAACAAATCTTTCACAACTTAAATAATATAGTTTCTTTAGATTCTTGCTTATACGAGCTTTTCTGCTTATTCATTAAGCAATTTTTCAAGTTAGTATTTTTCCTAGATTCTTCTCAGTTAAATTTACTTTCTAGAATTTTTAGAAATAGTTTGCTACTTTTTATTAATTTTCAAGATAAAAATAGTTTTTAATTCATAATAAATAAAATAAAAGTCAAAAAAATATAATTCTTTTTCTGAAAATTTTATTTAGTCATTTAGGATTTATTAAAATTAAATTTGCGTTCGTAGGGCTTAAATTTGATGTACTTGCTTAAATGTCGCGTTTTCTTTAATTCCCGTTTACGTTTTTTTAGTTTAATTGCTTAATTGCTTAGTCGTTTATTTTCTTTGCATGCTTTATGTGTTTTTATGTGTAGAAATAGGAAAACAAATCAAAAATCTTTTAAACCATTCGAAACACGCGATCACGAACTTAACCGATTTTCAATTCACGCTTCGCCGAGGAAAACGACCCAGGAGGTTTTTGAGACAAATTTGGTTAAAAGTTTGTTTCTTAAATCCGACGGAAAATACTTACTATACTATAATTGTTACATCCTTATATACTTATATTATATATATAGTATGTTTGGGCGTTATCAGAGTCCTAACACCGAGAGAACCAACCCTACATCGCATACCCTTTTATCTGGTATAAAGCTAAATACCGAGTTCTTACACACCGGGTAGAACCAACCCAAACCATTTCTATACAACAATGAAACCCATATTCTAACCCGCTAGAAATAACCCATACAACCTCTACATATTACATGGAGTTTGATTGATAAATAAAAATGGATGAATAACATAAGATCTCTAGTCTTGTAGATCTTCTTATGTATATTCTTGGTGATGGATGGAAATGGCAAGAACTCTTGCTTCGGTGGATGTGGATGACAAGATCTTGATGCTTGATTCGGTGGATCATTTCGGGTGTATGCTTACAACAAAATGAGAGTTAGAAGCATTATGATCATGGGGATTTATGGATGCATTATCTACAGATCTAAATGTGTTTAAAATGGTGGAAAAAGGGTGTTAAAAGTGGTGAAAATGGATTGAAAAAGGCTCCTCTATTTATAGGAAAAAGCTGAATAGAACCGGCTACTGTTCACCAAAGGAACCGGCTTGTAAATCAAAGGGAACCGGCGATGCTTCCATGAAACCGGCTACACTGTTCATCAAATCCAAAAATTCTTTTGTAATCTTTAGTAAAAATCATTTTCTATTTTATTTTTCTTTAGTTAACTTTGTATATTTTATAACATAAAGTGTGCAAGTTAACTATTATATACTTGCTAAAATGTTTGTATAAAAATACTTATAAATGCAAAATGTGAAATAAGGTTTGATCATAATGCAACATAACAAACATGTACGAACCCGTGTTGTAACATACGAGGACTCGAGACGTCGAGAGATGTTGATGTATGTTGAGACAAAATATGATTACGAGTAAACATGTACATTTGACTTTATGTATTACAAGTTATAATTTTGTCATTATCAAAACAAACGAGAATGTGTAGATTAGATATCGTAATATTTGCACTAACAATCTCCCCCTTTTTGATGATGACAAAATATGTAAACGTAATATATAGTAAATGTAAAAGTTACTTGTATCCCCGTTATACCTTTTAAATTACCTTCTTCGTTTACACTCTTCTCCCCCTTTTGTCGAAACAAAAAGGGTGTGTCCTTAGAGTTTAACTTCATTTCTCCCCGAAAAGGCGAGCTTGCATCATCCCTAGTGAAGTTAAATAGTCTACTCTAACCCCTTATGTTGTTGCATCCTCTAGGTAAATGTCCTTGGTCTATAACGGATCCATGGATCAAATTTGAAAGCTTAACCTACAAAATGGTTAGTTTCGTGCAACATAAAAAAAATATGAAAACTATATGATGAAGAAAATGACATCTTTCTTTTGTCCAAAACACAAAGGAATGTCAAAGAGTAAAAGTAATGATGAATGCGTGCATGCTCCCCCTTGAAGAGTGCTCCTCCTTGTTCGAGGCGTCAAGATATGATTAAAAATCTACAAACAAAACTAGATTCGTCATTGGATGAGTAAAACATATACAACAAAGTGTATATAAGATTCATTTTATAATAGCTCGACGGAAGCTCCCCCTTGCTCGAGGGCGTCAAGTATGATCCTACAAAACATAAATTAGTGTAATAATAGCTTTTTTCAGTAGACAAATATGTCGTATACAACAAAGTGTATAGACGACTCAATATGATTTTATGATGAATGCTCCCCCTTGCTCGAGGGCGTCAAAATGAACCTACAAAAAGAAAAATGAAGGGTGCAAACTTCAACCTTGGATGAGTAAGCCATATACCACAAAGTGTATATGCTTGAACCTACAAAAGAAAATTAATAATTGCAAACATTGTTTGAAGTCAAGTATGCCATATACCGCATCGTGTATATGAGAGAACCTAAAAGAGTGATATGAAAAATGCAAAAATTCTTTTGTAGGCAAGAATGCCATACACACTAAATTGAATGTTTGAACCTATAAAAAAATAGTGCAATATATACTTCGTCTTTCGATGAAGTCATAAATAATAAAATGTATATATGATGCAATATGATTTACTAAAACTAGAATGCAATATGATTTTCCAAAAGAAACTCCTAGAGAAGTAAATTAGAAGTAAAATAAAAAGTATAATCCTACTACTTGCATCATCATGGTTGGTTTTGATGGGGAGGTTTAAAGGTTTTAAGGGTGTGGTTGAGAATGAGACGCATTTTATTACGAAATTCACTTGGCTTTTGACAAAAATTGATTATGAGTGTTAGGATATGTGAAAGGTGATTTAACCTTCATGGGTTGAATTGGTTGTGAGTTACTAGTAGGTTATGGTTATTGTGGTGGTAGTGGAAAGATTCATGATGATTCTTCTTGTAAGAAAAACTCAGTAGATGACTCAATATTGATAGAAGTAAAAGGGTCTTCTCACTAAACCTTTCCTTGTTGGTTGATGAGGCAATTGAAGTGATAGAAATGATGACTTTGTAAGTAGTGAATTATGAGGCGGAAGGTGGTGATGACAAAGCAATCAACTATCAATATATGCTTAATTAATAATGTGGAGACGATGATCATGTATGAATATGTAGTGAAAAATATGAATCAAAGAGTGATAAATGTGCGAAAGAGAACAAATTAGCTTGATAAAGGTATCGATCCTTATTGACCTACATAATTCCAAATGGGTTAGTTTGAAGTTTAATGCAAAATGTAAGAATATCATTTTGCAACATGATAGTTCAAACATTTATACCGACAAATACGAAAGAAAGATATTCAAGTATTATTACACAAAAGAGTTAACAAGTTGACTGATGAGGTGTCATTTTATACACTTTTTTGGGGTCGTTTAACCCCTAAAATCGTGTGTTTATGCCCAAAATAGGTACTTAATCGTTCCTTTTTAGGTATTTCTCATTTGGAAGACATTTGGAAGATTTACACGTGACTTAGGCTCATTTGGAGAAGAAACGGACAAGATTACGGACCAACACCAAGACTCTTGAAGATTTGTGCTCACAGAGCCTGGAGACGGCGTCACAAGCTATACACGACTCCGTCACAACCCATAAAGTGACGACGTCACAACATTTTGAGACGGCATCAGCCCGCACTGACTCACACGCAGATTTAGAAGATTCTACTTACGACGACGTCACGACTAAAACGCGACCCCGTCACGTCGTTTTTCTTATATACACAAACCCGAATTTAGGGTTTTGAGTGTGTAACTTTAGAATAAAAAGAGCGTACGAACCCTAGTTCGTTTAGCAGCTGTAGGAGACGATTTTAGGGCCTAAAAACCCTATTGTACTTCTTCTAATTCATGTTTTAATCAAGTAAGGTTTACTTAATCATTCAATATGTCTATGTGTTGTGTGATTATTTATTGTTCTTGCTTAATCTTTAACATGCTTGGCTTAACCTATTATTGTGTTTGCTTGTGATTTTATAAAACCTAAAATGTAGATCTTAGTAATGTTACTTCTTGTGATGGATGTGCATGTTAGGTCTTAGAAAACTAGCTTTTGTCTGTATCGCTGTTGATATGTCTAGGAAAACATGATTGTGTAGAAAGGATACCATCAGGTAACAGTCTTCATACTACCTTGCCCCCTAATATGGTTGATCCACTCTTAATATATTTCACATGCACTTAGTGTACTCTTAGGGGCCTTATAATAGTCTTCATACTACCTTACAGGTGTGTTGCTCTAACGGGATACTAAGTAGACGGTGGGTTCGTGTAATTCGTTCATGACTTAGGAAATAGTTATATAGATCATCACAAGTGTGACAAGGCAACAACACTAAGAGAAGCAATCTAGGGAGTAATACATGATTAAATAAACATAATCTTTTATCTTATTGTTATCACTAGTAGCGTAGTTGTTATTTAGTTTAAATAGCTAAAACCAAACCTCCCTCCAATTATTTGATTTTACTACTTTCCATATAATACAAAAATACAAAAATAATCTTCCCTCAACCCTTAGAATTCTGTTAGACCGTGATCAAGCCTTCCCAACCTATTTCTCGAGTGAACAATAAACAACCCCGAGTCTTGCCTATACTATACTACAATGATTAGGTGCACTGCATAGGGAGTTGTAAAACTTCTCGTGTAGAAGTCCTACGATGACCGCACATCAAGTTTTTTGGCACCGCCGCCTGGGGAATAGTTAGGTTCTGATCATAGTTTAGCTTAGTTCTACTCGCTTGAATCCTTTCAAGTGAGATTTTAATTTTCGCATATTAGCTTTCTTGTAATTTATCTTTTCATTGTGTGTTTGTTCGTAACCTCCATTGACTATTCTATTCTTCACCATGGAGAACGCGAATCCACCACCTCCTAATAACCGTCCTATCCTACCTGCTACGCTGCACACAAGAATTAACCAAGAGCTCCATGAGCTAAAGGTGATTTTAGCCTTTGTTGACGCTCGCTTAGAAAGCATTGAACAATTTCTTAACAACTTCGCCGATCAACCTAATGATACCAACATGAATAACCTTGAAACTAATGACGAATCAGGAGAAACACCCCTTGTTTCTCCCTTTCCTCATTTGGACAATGACTCTGATGACGAGGAAGTTCCTAATGAATTGTGTGAATATGAAAATGTTGGAATGATACGCTGAGAAAAGGTATTTAATAGTTTCAATGGAAATGACTTAGCATTCCAATGTATGATTGGAATTAGGAAGTCTACCGCCTACTTTGACCCTTTCTTACCCATGAACATTATCACGCGAAAAGCCTACAACACTATAATGGTAGAAGGATTAGAAAGTACCAGGAAGAACTTAGTTGCCATTATTAGGAATGTCTATGTGTTTGTTGGTAGCTTTACATACACCACAGACTTCGTAGTATTAGAGAACATTGGCGAATTTATTCAAATTAATGAGGTTGAAGTTGTAGTAGGTAGTCCCTTTAGGAAAACCACTAAACTCGAGTATGATTGCGCTAAAGGATTGATACCTTTCAATAGGATCTTTGATAATTACACATTCTAAATGCCCAGCACCATACCAAGGTTTAAGCGTTGGGGGCACGTATCATGGAGTAAGATCCCACCTATCCTTGTGCTGAGTCAAAGAGATCTAATTAACGGATTTAAGAATGCGTACGAAAAGAACAAATTTATGTATAAAAACTGTTTGAATCTAGGTCCCGAATACCAAGTGGATGAAAGTATGAAGGAATGGCTCATTTAAGGACATGTAAGCATTCACGAAACAACGTAAGAACGTGTGACTTCGAGTCTAGCTACAAGACTCGTTAATAAAGAAAAGCGCTTCTTGGGAGGCAACCTAATTTACCTTTCCTGCAGATTAGGAGTGTCTCGTGTGTTTTAATTCTTTATAGTTTGTTTTATTATGTTTGAACTATCTTGTAATCATGCTTTGTTTGTCTTTAACTTTGTCTTAATTTCAATCAAAGGTATTTTGCAACAATAAGTGTAGGAGAATTTATCCGGATTTTGAGCCAAGTTCAAGCATGTTTAATAAATTGTTTAGATTAATTCGCGTCATATGATTGAATTGTGAAATCTCAGGTTTTATACAGCTATTTGTACATGAATTAACTTATGCAATCAAGTGCAGGGAATTTTTCATCAAAAACAAAAATTTTGTTTTCACAGAACATGGAGACGGCGTCACGATTAACACACGACGCCGTCACCACGACACATGTGAAGGGGTCACACCAACCCCGATGGCGTCAAATGCCCAGGTCCAAAAAACTTATTTTTTTTGAAAATAAAACTTGTACAACATTTAAAATATGTAATATTCTTTTATAACTGCATAAAACTACAAATCTAACAATTCTCTCATCATATATTTACTGTTTTATCGAGTCAAACCCTAAATTCACATTGTATATTTGGTAAAACGCACATTTTATGCTTGGTATAGATGTCTGTGTCTTTGATTACAGGTTATATTTGATGAGAAGAAGCTTGGAAGTTCTTAGGAAGCTCCATTAGATGATTCTTGGATGATGATTTAACCAGTTATAACATGTTTCTTCATCATTATTGAGCAAACCAGGGGAGTACTAGTTTCTTTTCCCTTTATCTGTTTTTACAGTTACTTTTAGAGAACATTGGGAACAATGTTCAAAATAAGTGTAGGGGGAAATAAGCCTTAGAAACTATTCTTTCATTTGTCATTTTCTTTATCCTTAAAATGATGGGTTATATATCGAAACATAACATAAAAAAGGTGATTTTTACCCAAATTTAAATTTTTTTACGACACATACCGACAAAAACTGAGTATTAATAGCGTGTCATGGATAGAAATTTATATGACTAGCATAAAACCCTCAAAATTCCACCCCCACAATGCGAGGTTTGCCCTTAGATATTATACCTTTAGCTTGTTCGAGTTAAGGAGTGAGCAATCATGTATGTCTATTTCATCGTTACAGATGTGTATTCGTGATTTTGTTGCCTTTTCTGGAACATTGGTATCGGTTACTTTAGGATTATGAGAGTGTACCAGTAGTATTTTAAATTCTAGAAGTTGTTTTTATGATGCATTCTGAGACCGCATAGTAAGTATTAGGATTTGCTTGATAAGAGGCATTAGGATTAACCTATGTTTTAAACATGTAATTGTTATGATGGTCACATCGATCATATAACTATCCCACACCCTTGCCATGCACTAATTTTTAGTGAGGATACCCCTAGTACAACCCTCCAAGCCTATCCTTTTTCACGGTTCTCGTAATTTTCTGGTTAATCCGGACTATTAATGAAGAGCATTGTCACCCTTAAACTAATCGTTACACCCAAAAAGCCTTAGCCTACCTTATATGTACTCATTTTTAGTACATTATTATGTTTAACTCAAGTTAATTATTTGAGTACACGGTTGCTAAGTCCTTATCCTTGTAAATACAGTTTTGGGACGATTAGGATTCATGGTAGTATTTATTTCGTAGAAGAATGGGGAGAAAAGTTAAGTTAATACCCCCATATGTTTGTCAAATGATCTCTATGTTATTTTGATCCACCTCAATACGGGTCATTAGTTAGATTGTAAATTTCGAGCAAGTAAAAGCTCAAGTGTAGGGGTACGTATTATAAACCCCATGTGATGTATTATGTCATTCAAAAAAATATAGAAAAGAAAAAGAAAGAGATTGATGTAGAGTTGTGTAGAGTTTGTATATCTTCGTCCGAGTCTTGGCTTAGCAACCAAACCAGCGTGTATTCGCGTAAATAATTAGCTAACCCTTCCACTCCAAATTCACCCAAAGCCACCCAAATGTATCTCATCCATTTCTGTTTCCCTTATATGTTATCTTACACCTACACCCCACAACCCTTTAAAAGACCTCTTAGATAGTAATGAATAATGCTTGCACCTAGCAGTGGAGGTTTGATCCTTTACTAAGCCTATGGTAATTTATATGCTATGACAGGAAATGAGTGTTGATTTTCCATTTCCCACATATGTTATAATTTATTATATAACCGAGTAAAAGAGAGAATCCCAAACACTTATGTGAGGTGCTAGTATATATTTTCCGTGCTTTTAATTACGAGGTCTAGAAGGTTGTGTTGTAGAATATTTTTAAAGAGTAGGTAAAAGCTCATTTGCTTGAGGATATTTGCTTGAGGACAAGCAAATCCCAAGTGTAGGGGTATTTGATGAGGTGTCAATTTATACACTTTTTAGGGTCGTTTAACCCCCCCAAAATCATGTGTTTATGCCTAAAATAGGTACTTAATCATTCCTTTTTAGGTATTTCTCATTTGGGAGACATTTGGAAGATTTACACATGACTTAGGCTCATTTGGAGAAGAAACGGACAAGGTTACGGACCAACACCAAGACTCTTGAAGATTTATGCTCACAGAGCCTGAAGATGGCGTCACAAGCTATATACGACGCCGTCACAACCCATAAAGTGATGGCGTCACAACAATTTGAGACAGCGTCAGCCCGCATCGACTCACACGCATATCTAGATGATTCTACTTATAACGGCGTCACGACTAAAACACGACGCCGTCGCTTCGTTTTTCTTATATATACAAACCCGAATTTAGGGTTTTGAGTGTGTAACTTTATAATAAAAAGAGGGTACGAACCCTAGTTCGTTTAGCAGCTATAGGAGACGATTTTAGGGCCTAAAAACCCTATTGTACTTCTTCCAATTCATGTTTTAATCAAGTAAGGTTTATTTAATCATTCAATATGTCTATGTGTTGTGCGATTATTTATTGTTCTTGCTTAATCTTTAACATGCTTGGCTAGACCTATTATTGTGTTTGTTTGTGATTGTATAGAACCTAGAATGTAGATCTTAGTGATGTTGCTTCTTGTGATGGATGTGCATGTTAGGTCTTAGAAAACCAGCTTTTGCCAGTATTGCTGTTGATATGTCTAGGAAAAGATGATTGTGTAGAAAGGATACCATTGGGTAACAGTCTTCACACTACCTTGCCCCCTAATATGGTTGATCCACTCTTAATATATTTCACATGGACTTAGTGTACTCTTAGAGGCCTTGTAATAGTCTTCATACTACCTTATAGGTGCATTGCTCTAATAGGATACTAAGTAGACGGTGGGTTCGTGTAATTCGTTCATGACTTAGGAAATAGTTACATAGATCATCACAAGTGTGACAAGGCAACAACATTAGGAGAAGCAATCTAGGGAGTAATACATGATTAAATGAACACAATCTTTTATCTTATTTATAACACCTCGTGTCTTTGGGTCATTTACAATGTTAATATATTCACTATTTATTTTTAGTATTGTACGCGTTTGCTTTTAAATCGTAATCGTTAAGCTAAATTGCGTAAGCTAAAAATTATCGTTCAATGTAAACGGGCATCAAACAATTAAATCTTTACATCAAGCAAGTGTTAAGTAATTATTTTGAGTATAATTATTAACTTTGTTTATTTTATTTTTATTAGTTACGTAAAGTGTTTACGTTTCGCGATAAAATACGTTTAGGCATTCTCGGAACCACCAAAACTTTTCTACGCTTCAACAAATACCCACAATTATACACAATTCCCAAAAATTTCATAAATAACTCATATATATGCATGTATGGCCGGATTCAAAGAGAAAAACACAAGAAAATATCAAAAACCTTACAACTTGATATTGTACTTCACCAACTAATTAAACCATAAGACTTTCACTAGAAAAAAATGACCAACTATTGTTGGGAATTAAACTTATCATACTTAGTACTGCTCACAAGTTATAACTGCCAGTATTAATCAGTTAGTACTGCTAGAGTAAGTTAGTACTGTTAGTACTAACTTAAGACTGTTGAAGGACATAGAGTTACTACTGCTGGTTCAAGATTAATGCTGCTGCTGAAGTTAATGCTGATTAGTCAAATAGAAGACTGAAGTTAATGCTAATTGACTGAAATTAATGTTGATTAGTCAAATAGAAGACTGAAGTTAATGATGATTAAAGAGATTAATGCTGATTGAGAATTTGACTAAATATTTTGGAAAGAATTAAATACTTAGTCATTGTATTTAATACATTTGACTAAATACATAGGAAAATATTGTAAGCCCATTAGGACTCCTTAGTGTATAAAAGGAGATCCTAGGGCATCTAGTTACATATCTCATTCAACACGAGTACACATATATCAATCTGGAATACATTCTCTCATAGCTTTAAGGTTGTGTAAACCCTAGTACTGGTTGAGTACTCGTATTATTACATCAATAATATTAAAGCTTTTTGTGTAACTCACTGTTCCATTCATTTCATTGTTATTCTTCTTGATCATTAAAGGTTAGATTCCGCATAACCTTTGGTGAAACATCTTAACAAAGTTTCTCTCATTGTTAGTTTGGATTTATCCAAGGTGACAATAACCTTACAAGCTAAGGCATTAGATCTAAGTTTGGGAACAACAAGTGGTATCAGAGCTTGTTGAGAAGCTTTGAATAAGAAGAAGAGCATCCTACAAACTTTGCATTAATGGCATATACATCTTCAAGAAGTTCTTTCAGTTCAGATAATGAGGTATATGATGATTCCTTTTGTTCTAAATCATGTAGGAAAAACACAGAAAACCTCAACAATAAAGTTATCAAGTTAAATGAAGAACTTAGTGATTGTGAGACTGACTTGTATAACTACAAAAGAGGTTTATCACAAGTTGAGGCTAGACTTGTTGAATTTAAAAATAATGAGATTAAGTTCTGTGAAAGAATTAGAGTTCTTGAGAGAGATTTAGAGCTTAGAGATAATAAAATTGAAAATCTCAGGAATGAACTTGAAGAGGTAAAGAAAGAAAAAGAAAGCATAGACTTTAAAATAGAAAAATTTGACAATGCTTCAAAAGATCTAGACAGTCTCTTAGGGAATCAAAGACTAGATAAAGATAAGAAGGGTCTGGGATTTAATGAGTATAGTGTTGTCCCACCCCCTCCTGCACAAGTCTATTCACCTCCTAAGAACTATCCCTTAAATTCCTCATCTTATACAAGCATAGTGAAATATGTATCTAGACTTATTATCAACTAGTTACAAGAAGTATATAAGCTAGAAACTAGAAGTAAACTCACACACTCTTCATTTTGCTAAGTGAAAAAGCTCTCTTTTCTCTCTTTTCCTCCTCTAACCCATTGCCAACACAAGAACACCCTAAATAATCCATACCAAATTTATTTAACATATTTACACACATTCCTTCATGATATCTAAGATAAACTTAGGTGTTTAGAAGGTTTGGTTTAAGGTTTACAAGGGTTAATCAAGCAAGAAGCAAGATTAGGGTTTCATTTGGAATTAGGGTTTTCAAGGGTTGTAAGCTAGGGTTTGGTTTCTAAACAAGGGTTTAGATCACTTTGTTCATCACTACACTTCATATTAAGGATACCTAAAACACTTAATCTCTTTGTTTTCATGATTTTATGCATATATAATGTTTGTGTAGTTAATCACCATCTAGAAACATGTTTACTTGTAAAAATGGATTTTTACACTTGTTGATGATTTGTTAAACTTTTATATATGTTGTATGAATGTTCATATCATGTTATAATAGAAGTATAAGTAATGTACAAGTGTTTGTTATGTATAAAAAGTATATGTAAACAAGTTAACTAAAAAGTATACTTATGAAAGTTCATGGATAAATAAGTGTGTACATATTTCAATCTTGTGATTTTTGGACAATATATGGACTAATCATGGAATAGAGACCCTAAGGAGGTAAGACATGTGATTATGAGTGTTGTAATGGACCAGTAACAAAATTATTAAACTTAAATGTTAGAAAAACTCATTTTAAACAGATTTTAAGAAAAAGTTCAAAACCTTTTGTTTGAAATTCGAATTTAACATATATATTTTATGATTTTATAAAATATTACATGTCACAAGGACCGTGGGCATGAATAGAACTCGAAAAACTGATTTATAACGAAGAAGATACGCTTATTTTAAGTTATACGTTAATTAAACGCGTTATAAAAGAAATTTTATAAAAACAAGTTATAAAATACTTATGATATATAAGGTTTATTATTTTTCCCAGATAGTACATAATTTTAGGATTCTAAAACAATAAGAATCGTAATTTTTCAATTAATAACCAAGGAGTTATGAATTTCGCAAGTTTACGGTAATTAAAGTTTTTAAAAATAATTTTATAAACTATGAACAGTAAAAATCACTATTAATAACAGATACCTATTTTTGAAAAATGTTATATTTTGATAATATTGGTAATTACAAAGACGTGCTCGAAAGAATCACTAAAATCGGAGCTAAAACGGATAAAATACGACATTTACGGGTTTTACGATATCTAAATTTATAAAAATAAATTTATAAAATGTCACGAACTGTAAAAAACACTATTCATAAGGGGACTAAAAATATAAAAATGTAATATTTTGATGACTCGTCTTAATACGAAAGCTTTGACATAAGAAACGTAAGAAACAGACTTAAAACGAAGAAATTGCGTCGTTTTTGCTATTGGGATATTTATAAACGTTTTAACTTTATAAATATGATTTCACAAACACGATTAGATGGTGATGTAGCTATATAGAATTATATATGGTAGTAGTTATTTAAAGTGCTTAGAACTTATACGACCTATAATTAATTAGGTTGCATTCGGCGTTTTTCTGACGCATTTTTGTGATATAATATGATATTCATTACTCAAGGTGAGTTCATAGCCCCACGTTTTTACATTTTATAATGATTTACAAGTTTGGGGTGAGAAACATATACATGTTTTACTATTGGACGCAAGTGGACATTTCACATTTACGAAAGTGTTTGCCTAAGTAGCGATAACCCTCTGAGCCCATTATCATGAACTGTCAATTACTGTTGTGAGCACGAATGTTATAAATAGATCTATTTGGGATTGACATCCCCGTTTAGGTGAGTCATGTTCACTGTGCCGGTTTGCCGGACAATGAACGTATACCATGTCAGACATAGGATGTTGCGGGTTAGAACATCATCACGGGCAATGTTGGCAATTTATATTGCAATTCATACATGTCGAGCTTTAGTGTCATGAGCTTAGGAAAATGTAATTACATTTTATGATGTTTGCATCTGTTGCATTATCATGGGGAAATCTTGCGGTCCTACATTATACATTTTATAAACCTATGAATTCACTCAACAATATGTTGACGTTTTAAGCAATGTTTTTCAGGGGATCAATAAGGCACGAGGTGCAAGGGATACATTGGTGGTTTTGATTTGGATGTCATGCATTAAAGATTTTGTCGCATTACATTTTGTATATCTGTTATGGGCTAGAAATCTTTGTATTTTGAACAAGTGAACAAGTGAAGCTTCGGGCTTTTGTAACAAACAATTTGTTAAATCCAATGTATCAGTTTTAAACGGCTTTTAATGGTCGTTCTTATATATATCTTGTGTTATTGATCTATGAAGTACCACCCCCAACCCATATTCCGCTGCGACCCAATTTGGGGGTGTTACAGATTGGTATCAAGAGCCAAGGTTATAGAGAACCAGGTCAAATGTTTTTGCTGGACTATAACCGTTTTCAAACATTGCATTCATACAAAGGGATTTTCACGGGACATATATACATACACTACTTGTTGCATTAGTTGGTTAAGACTAGATGCATTTAGGATTGATATACATGTTATGGTATAAATGTATATTACTATAAGAGTCTTATATTAAATACTAATATAAGCTATTTTGGATTTTCATATACAGTCATGTCGGATTCTAAGGATTTCACGGTTACATACACGGAGGTATCTAGTCCGTTTGAGGACTTATCAGACATTGGATCCCCAAGAGTTGTTGGACCCGAGTACGAGGAACTTCCATGGATGATCGATGACCCATATGTGCAGGTCGTTTTACAGGCCCCACCATCACCAGACTACGTGCCTGGCCCTGAGGAACCAGAGCAGGCACCACCTCTACCAGACTTTGTTCTAGAGCCAGTTTATCCAGAGTTCATGACACCAGAGGATGAGGTACTCCCAGTTGAGGAGAAGCCACTGCCTGCTGCTACCTCACCCACTGCTGATTCGCCAGGCTATGTTCCTGAGTCCGATCCCGAGGATGATCCGGAGGGGGATGATGAGGAGGACCCTGAGGAGGATCCTGCCGATTATCTTGCCGACGAAGGAGATGATGGCGATGATAAGGATGAGTCATCCTATGATGACGAGGATGATGATGTTGATATTGAGGAGGATGAGGAGGAGGAGGAGCACCCAGCTCATGCCGACTCTATAGCTGTTGCTTTACCAACTGTTGATCAGGCCCCATCTGCTGAGGAGACTAAGCCGTTTGAGACTGACGAGTCTGCGGACACACCATCACCACATCCTGCTTATCGCGTTACTGCTAGGATGGCGATCCGAGATGAGCCACCTACACCATTTTGGTCTGAGGCAGAGGTTGTCAGACTCCTTGCCATACCATCACCTCCACCATCACCACTTTCCCTATGATCATCACCACTACATCAGATTCCCTCACCACCACTACCGGTATCACCTCCACCATTACCTATTAGTCTTACTTATCCATTAGGCTACAGAGCTGCGATGATCTGGCTGAGAGCCGAGGCCCTATCTACTTCCCATTCACCACCGCCACATATCATACTCTAGCACACCAGAGCAGATACACCACCATCATGTACCCTACCATCGGGGACACCACCACTCTTACCCATACCGCTACCTACTTCATCACCACCTTTGCATCTACTCTCTACTGACCGTAGAGCAGACAGACCCGAGGTTACCTTACTGCCTTGGAAGAGGTTAGGTATCGCTCTCGGTCCGAGATATGAGGTAGGAGAGAGCTCGTCTGCCCCTACTGCTACACCTCCTGGAGGTTTCAAGGCGGACTATGGTTTTGTTGCCACTATGGAAAGGGAAATTATGCGGGATCTAGAGAGAGATGTCGGTTATGGGATCATCGAAACTTGGGATGAGATGCTGGTAGACATGCCAGGGGCACCAGCGACTGATGAGACAGAGTTAGGTCAGAGGATGACCAACTTTGTCACTACTGTCAGACAGGATACATATGAGATTTATATGAGACTAGATGATAAGCAGATTGAGCGATAGCTGATGGATGGTCGGCTCAACATGCTGTATAGGGATAGGCGTGCACATGCTTGTACAGCTCTACTGATGGAGAGAGAGGCTAGGATGTCTCGAGAGGCTTGGGGACGATCCATGAACGCTAGTGATCTTACACGTTCAGAGGTTATGTCACT
>BQNB010155404.1:0-15401 GCA_026074375.1 Tanacetum coccineum
GAATAAACAAACCAACCTTCTAATCGGATTAATGATGGCTAATGCAGTTTTCTATCATAAGGCTCGACCTCTCTTTTATATTCTGTTAATTTGCTTGCGTGGGTTAAAGTGTCTTGAATTGATTGTAATTGATTCGTTGTCAAGTATATATATATATATATATATATAATGCTAGGTAAACCTTTAACAAATCACCCTTAACCAAGGCAACGAGTCAAAAAGTTCACAAATACAATATATATATCCAGAAGTATCGATTTTTCACTTTAAAATCAATAAAGTTCAAAATCGGACCCGAGTCGTTTTTCCGTTCGAGGAATGCAATGGAAAGTCGAGAGTCGGTGTGATATTTGATGTTTGAAACACAAAGATTTTGATTGGATTTTCTAATTCTACGGGAAAAACAAGTAAAGGCAAACTAAAAACGAAAGCAATTAAAGCCTAAATCACTAAAAAACGATAACGGGAATCCTTAAAAAACGTGTAAAACGTTTGACTTAGAAAATACTAATTTATTTTCAAAATTAATCACTAAAATGATTTATTATAACTTTTCTATAATCCTAAGTGACTAAGAAATGCTTAAAGTACAAAGAAAAAGTAAAAAAAACGAAAGCAATTAAATGTATAAACGAAAGATAAAAATAACGGGATCCATCACGTTCTTTAAAAGTACTCAAATCCTTGTAAAAAGTTTAAACCTCCGAAAGCAAAATTAATTTTGACATCCTAAATGATAAAAAAAATTTTAAAAAGAATTATATTTTTTTGACTTTGTAGATAATTTTTTTTATGAATTAAAAATGGATTTACGCACTAAAGATAAAAGGATTAAAAAATAGTAAAGACTATTTGGAAAAATCTAAAAAAATGCTGGAAGAAATACTGTGTAAGCGTTATTTAGACTGCAATGAAAAATAAGAACTATGAAAGATAACACCTTATAAATATGGCTGTAAACTAAGCCCAAAAGGGCACTAATAAGCAAAAAAGGCTAAGATAAGAGGTAAAATATTAAATGTGCAAACACTAACAGGTGAAAAGTTCAAGGAGCATAGTGGTAGTGTGTGTGGTTTGTTAAATTCGTTGGCATGCTAAAGGGTGAGTCAACATGTTCGTCCTCTGTGGACCTTCTTTTTTTTTATGAATACAACTTTTTTTGTGAGTGTAGATTTTAAAAAACTTGTTGGTAAAATAAGTTAAAATTAACAAACTTAAAAAAAAAACACTCTTTTTTGTTTAAAACTTATATAATAAGCTGGGAATAAGCAACATGAATGTTAACAGTTTAAGCATTTCATAATCTATGGACAATTAGGTAAACTATTAGGCTTTTTAGAAAACATAATAAGCAAAAGAAAACTTAAATAAGCTAAAACAGATACACACCTAACCTCATAATGCGACTGGTTTGATGTACAGAATATTAGGCAAGAGAAAGAAAAATAGAGAATATGCTAACCTAGAAAAGCATATTGAAACAAGGAGAGGTGACAAAAAAAGCATGACACAAGACTAGTTTCTACTTTTAAAACCTAAGAATAAAAGGGCTATAAAGCAATTTAAAATAACAATTAAGCTAGAAAAGATGATTAAAGATCTAAGACCTAATAAGCAAATAGGGACAATAAATAGCAAAGATTACAAGCTGAAAGCTTTTAGAAAAAGCAAATAAGCTTTTTGGCTAAAATGTTAGCCAAACAGCCATATAGGGACATTTCTAGCTTATTTTGTTAAGCTTGGTAATGGGATCCGTATGGTGCTTAGTAGGCTCTATATGAGTATCAAGCTTTATCCTATGTGCTTTCAATACTCAGCAAAGAATAAAGAAGTTTGAAAAATTCAAATACGTCCTATGAAAATAAAATCCTCACATGAAATGGCTACCTTTACACAGTAATGCACTCTTTTTTAGTTTTTTGTTCATTAAGATTGTTGTAAAATGGAATTTGCAGCCCTTTTTTTCAGCTAGTAAATAAAGTTTTCAAAACAAACTTAAGCACAAAATACAGATCAAAGATTGTACTACAATAAGCTTATGATTTGATTTTCAGGACCTAAAACTATTCTTAACTTATCTAAAACTGAGATCAAAAAGTGATGTTTAAATTTTTAAAACTGAAAACTAAACTATGACAGATTTGAACCAAAACCAAACTGACCATTCGCTCAAAGCTCATTACCCTTTATTTTGTAGAACACATATTTAAGACCCTAATAATTGCAGCTTATAAGGCTTTAGCCTTTTAGGGCTGTGATTTCCAGCCTTAAACCCACAGAATTTTAATACATTTGATACAAAAAAAAACTTAAAAATAATGTTTGACCTCTTAAAATCTTTCTGAAAACTGTGAAAAAAATAGAATCTTAAACCAAACCTTAATCAAGTTGGAATTATGACCTAAGACCAGTTTTTACAACTCCTTTTTGACAATTTCTGGGTCGTAACGCCCAAACACCCTTTATTTTTTAAAATCCAAATTTTAAATGTTTAGTGACTGTGTTAGAAGAGAAGGTTTTTTGAAAATAGATAATTAAACTAACAAAACACAAGACCGCTGAAATAAGCAAATCCTACAGCTTGTTGATGCACTTATAAATTAGCACAAGAATAAAGCATTTTTGAGGACTAAATTAGGTCAGTTTAAATAAAAATAAACCAAGCAATGTTAAACTATGATTAAGCATGGATAAAGCAATAAACATTAATAATAAGCAGTAATAAGCACTAAAATAAGTAGATGAATAGTAAATAAGCTCAAAGATTTAAAGTTAAACTTACTAAACCCTTTGCACAAATAGGGCAGTTAAGGCTCTAAGAGCTAATCAACAAGCTCTGGCTTGTTATAAACAAGCCAGTAAAGTCCAATAAGCTCTTCCAGGCTAGCTTATCATTCATTAAGCTATGGTAATTTTTGGGGCAAATTTTGATTGAATGGAACAGTTTTGAACCAAATAGTTTGAGAAAGCTTACTTTTGACCTGTAAGTAACATTGCTTATTTAAGAGTTATTAGTTAATATGTAGTAAAGGACGCATTTGAGCATTTATAAAACAGTATTATGAACAAATTTGTATAAGAAAGCTTAAATTTTATTAATCTGACCAGTGATAGGTTACAAGGACCAATAAGCTAAATAATAACAGGTAGAAAATAAGCTGACATGAAGGTTACAAGACAATAAGCTAAAAATAACAGTAAAATAAGCTGGTAAAATAAGACTACTCTACTCTTAAAACTACTCCTAAACTAGATACCCCTCTATGAAAAAAACGAATCCTATATATAAAATACTAAGGTGCAGGGTCTTCACTTGTGTGCTTCTTTTGTGAGAGGAAAACCAAAACTCAATCTTAGCCCTTCAATTATCTTTGGCTCCAAGTTATGCAATCAAAGCCCTTGATTCGTTTTGTCCAATAAAACACCTTAGGATTGCCATCGTGTAATTGTCTTCATCTGGGGGTGGAGTTTGTTGTGGGGTTCGTTTGGGGTTTTGGGAAAGGAGGGAAAGGGACGTGAGAGTGATGGTTTTGTCGTGGTGCAGGGTACAATTTGGAGGGGATGGATGAATAGTAGAGGCGGGAAAAGTTTGGGATACTGTTAGTTTGTTGTGTGACGGGTGTTAGGGAAAAAGGATGTGGGGTGTAATTGGTGTTAGGGTTTAAGGGGGTAAAGAGTTAACGGGGTTAGGGGGTTAAGGATGAGAGGTGTAAAAGGGGTTTAGGGTGTAGGGGGTGGATGTGTTAGTCCTTAAGGATTAACAATGTTAGTCCTTAAGGACTAACTATGAAAAGGTTTTAAAGGGTTTTGGCTTAACGACAGTTAAGTGTGGTTTTGGGCCTCAGGTTTGGGCCGGTTGTTTTATAAAAGAGGGTTTGGGCTTGTATTTATTTTAAATGGACTTTGGGCTTGATTAGTTTATAAATAAGTATATTGGGTTGATCCGGCCCATTAAGTGGGGAACGGGTTGACCCAATAAGATACTTATGCCTTCGGCTTTAGTTTTTTGCGCTCTGACTTGTTGGGTTGACTTTGACTTTGACTTTGACTTTTTCACGTTTTTCCATTCCCGTGCTTGGTTTTGTCTGTTTTGGCTTCGTTTTTGTCTTTTTGTAGATATCTCTAAATATCTGCTAGTCTCTCAGGCTGAAACCCCCTTTTACCTGTTAGAATTAGGATTAGAACTAACATAGGATTAGCATAGGTTTGACTTAGATTAGAATTAACTTAGATTAGATAACCAAGATATAAATAAATTGAGAGATTTAACCTCGCTTCAAGTGTTCGACACCCTAGTTACCACGAATCTACCACCGACCGGGTACACTGCCCGTTAAAGTGTTGTTTTTGGTTAAGTCGGCAAAATATAAATTTAAAACTTGAATGATAAAATATACACCACACAACGACACATCAAATAGGTTAAACGGGTTTTGGGTTGACCCATCTAACCCGTTTTATATACAAAAATTGACACATTACACGGGTTAAACATGTTAAATAGGTTTGTGGGTCGACCCGTTTAACTCATTTAACCCGTATAATATATATATATATATAAATTTTAATTTAAGGAAAAAATCTTAAACGAGTTGGCGGGTCGACCCGATTAATTTACTCCCAACTTGAACCTGACCTGTTTAATAAACGTGTTAGATGGGTTGACCCAAAACCGACCCGAAATCTATTTAATCTCAACCCGAACCTGTTAGTTTTCGTGTCGGTTTCAGGTCGGGTCATAAATTGCCACCCCTAAAAACAAGTATAAATACCCTCTCCTTCCATGGAGAGGGTGTTGGTTCATTTGGAAATAATACATTTACACATTTCTATCTCTCTCTAAGTGTTCCAACCTCTCTCTTTCTCTCTCTAAGTGTTCCAACCTCTTTCTTTCTCTCTCTAGATTTCTTCTCTTTTCATCTTATTAGATTGTGTGATTTGATATCCTATAATTAACAACTAATTTTGTATATTCATTGTGTTTTTGGTGGGGTCTGATTGTTTTTCTTGGAAGTCCGAAACCCTTAATCCTTTATGCCTGGATCATCTTCAACCTTGAGTGATCTTTATCCATAATGTATTTTTCGTTCTTGGCTGATGATCATTTAAGGTTTGATGAAATCGTTCTTTGTAGGGTTTCGTGTTATTTTTTCTAGCGAACACTTGAATTTATAGGGTTTCGCTTGGCTGTTGGGTATTTGGTGACTAACCCTAATCGTTTTTGTTAGGGTTTGGTGCTGTATCGTTATTATCTTTCTTGGCTATCATCATTTGCTGGTATTTGATCTATCAATTGCTTCATTCATGTGCTGCTGATGTCGTCGACCTTCTTTTAAAAAATAAACCCTAAACGCATTTTTAGGGTTTATCTTAGCGGCTGGTTTTAGGGAGTCTTCCTAATCCTACATGATGGATAAGTATTAATTGATTGTGTTTGGGTTTGAGTATTGGTCCAGATCCTGATTGTTTGTTAGTGTTTCAAGTGGTGATGGATCTGGTGATGCTCGTTGAATGGTGAGGGTCTTCATCTGAATGATGAAGTTTGATTTTATGACGGATTCGAAGCTCAAGTGAATGAATTACCGGAGCAAGTGCTGAACTTTTGTGTTCACTATGATATCCGCATAATAGTTGTTAGGAAGTATTTTTTATTACTTTCGTTGTTAGTCATAAGATTGGTTTGTCTTTCTTATGTAGGGTGTTGGTCAGTAGCACTTAGTTGCTTGTGAGTGTCCATTTTTGGACTGAGATAAAGGACTTCACCTTTACCCTTTGTACTTCAACGATTTTTTGGCGTAATATAATTTACCGGAGAAACCCTTTACCCAAAAAAAACTTCATATATAGTTCTCGATGCACCTTGTTTTATTCGTACCAAACATTTCTCTCCATTATCCACCACATATATCACTCTCATCTTCTTTTATCTTTAATAACTTTCTTCAATCAATTCCAAGAAAAATCTACACAGTTTGTTCGAACAAATGCCAAGAAAAACCCATGTAACCTTTATCCCTATTATCCACAAGAAAAAACCCATTACTACAAGTTAACTTCAGAGACGACGTGATCTCCTGCTTCGACTGACGTCAGAAGCAGAGCTCCGGCAACTCTCACTGATATCATCATCAAATATTTTTTGAAAGATTGAAGTTATGAAAGTATTTGCGTTTTTTTCTTTTTGTTCTGGTTTCTTTTCATCATTAAATTCTAGTAAAATAGAAAGATATGCTTTCAGGGTAGTATGGTAATAATTTAGTTAGAGGATAATAGCGTTCTCTAAAAGCAGGTTTGGGGCTGCTTTTTCAGACCACGTTTTAAGGGCATCAAAACGCGGACAAGTGATTTTGAGTCTCTGCTTGCCAAACACTACAAAACGGATTATTACATTTTGGAAACGCAATAAGCATGTAATCTTCCTCCAATCACACTCCCAAACACCCCCTTAGAGTTTGTATTGATTTTTGCTAAGTTTTTGTGACTTAAAAACAATTCACAATCATATCGCTACTAAAACTTTCCAATACATCTTTTTTATACAGTTTTCCTATAAAAACATATAATTATTATTCATAAAGCTAAGCACAGAACAATAAAAAAATAAAAATTGAAATAACTATCAACCTTCCATAGCCTATAACAAAAGGTTATAACTTTATTTTTTTAGAAATGTGTAATAATTAACACCACAAACTGTATAAGAGTTACAAGATGGATACTAAGAACAAGTGAACACCGTCATTGTTCTATTATGCTAGAATTGAGAATACAAAACAAATACAAATGAGAAACTAAAATTAGACCACTATACAACACATTTCCACAAAGGGAACACTACATTTCTTGAAACTTCAATGAACCCTATAGCATTTCATGTGTAGAAACACACAGTGGTCACTAAAATCAGGCCTTATGCACCCCTAAACACATACACTAAGACTACATTTCCTACTTGAAGGCTAATTCTAGTATCCACTACAGCAGCCACCTCATAGAGGATAAATGAACTAGGCATCCAAGAAAGGCATCATCCATAGTGAAGGTCTTGTTTCTCATACTAAAAGGATTACATTTCCTTTATGAAGGCAAACCCTAAACTCAATACAGCCTCCACCAATTAAGCTTAGGAATTTGGCATCCATAGAAGGCATCATCCACATGGTAGAAGCCTAACCATCTCTATACCACCAATATAAGCTCAATGAAACAGGACCTTAACCCATGCTTTACAATTCTTCTCAGCTTATACTTAGAATGTCCCATTGTTTGAATACTTTAATAACTGCTTGATATTTCTAGACTTGGAGGCTCATTAACTTCCATCTTATCTCATCCTTTAAGCTTTTCACAACATCCTCCTCATATCTTTTTCTATTTTGAATCAGTCTTAAGTTCCTTTCCCTCTAAATGTTGTAAACACAAGATGCAACACCTATTCTGCCAAGTACACCTTCAATATTGTTTTTGTAGTAACTTTTTTGCATTCCATGAATGATACACTGCCAATTATTAGATACCTTATCCAAACAAATATCCTTCTTCATCATATTCTAGACTCTATAAGAAAAAGTACACTAGAAGAATAGGTGTGGTACATAGTCACTGCAGGTTTCAAATAAAGGGCATAGATGACTCTCATTATTCTATTTGGCCATTCTTTCTTGAGTTTGCAGCCTATTGTGCATAGCAAGCCACATAATAAAAGCATGCCTAGGAGTACACTGTGAAAATTATACAACTGCATACCATTCCACTTTTTAGTAATCAGTTCTCATGCTCTTCCAAACACCCCTTATACTAAATGGTACAAGCAAAC
This sequence comes from Tanacetum coccineum, assembly GCA_026074375.1. NCBI lineage: Eukaryota > Viridiplantae > Streptophyta > Magnoliopsida > Asterales > Asteraceae > Tanacetum > Tanacetum coccineum. The sequence continues at coordinate 7,817 of BQNB010155404.1, forward strand.
CTTTCTTGTTAAGCCATGTTACAATATCTTTATATGTATTAAAGCAAGGAACTTAGATTTCAATTAGCATTGGAAATTTACTCCACCAATCTTTAGGCCAAATCCAATTTCCTTCCTTAATCATATCAACTACACAAGCATCTTTACAGAACCTGGCATCATATATGTCTCTATCAGATATAAAATTTGATAATGGCCCACATTCATCCCATTTATCACACCAAACAAAAACATATGTACCATCTACAATAATCAATTTCACAGGAGGCTTCATTTCATCTCTCAAATTCAACATATTCTTCCAACTCCAACTATCTCCACTATCATCATCAATATTCGAAATACTTAGGTTCTTCAATTTAACCATGTTGACCCACCATAAAGTTTGCTTCTTAATGACGATATTCCAAACATGCTTCATTAAAAGAACTTCATTCCATTCTCTAACATGTTTAAATCCTAATCCCCCTTGATTTTTTGGCCTACATACAACCTTCCATGCTAACTTGGCCTTTCTGTAGAACTGTAAGGGGAGTGAATAGGGTCTTCTTGACTTATTTGAAGTTTATAAAACTTCAAGTCTCAAAGAAACCGAGTGGTGTGTTGATCTACTTAGCTATTTGAACAATAAGTAGAGAGAGAGAGACCATGATATATACTAGTTCGGGATGGGGGGTTTATACCATCCGTACGTCCAACGAATCCACGACACCAATACTATTACTCTAGTATAATCCTTATGGTGGACTATAAACTATATTACAACTTCGCTCCACCGATATGCACTAAAATCGATGCTCACTAAGAAGAGCTACTCCCTACGGTATTCCGCCCTCGGAATCCACCACTAAGAACCCATGATTCGACTATCTTATAGGATCACTAAGATCAACTAGGACCACTATGAACTTCCCATTGGAAGTATACCAAACCCCAACTAGATTACCCAATGATCTAGGCTTGATCACAAAGATAAAAGACTTCCCTTACAACCAAATTGAATGAAAGTTAATTGTTCAAATCAAGTCCTAACCTAACCTAGAGACTCGATTCTAAAAGAAAGGGTATGAGAAAGAAGGCCCTCAACTATTAACACATAAGTGTAGATTAGGTACTTGTATGTCTCTCTTGCGGAGATGTGTTCTTCAATAAAATGATAGATTAAGAAGTTAAGAACACAAGAGGTGTTAGACTTAGATGATAGGAAAAGATAAAAGAGAGGAAAGAAAGAATGGAAAGAGGTGAGAAATACAAGATCCAAGAGGGGTATTTATAGGTCAAAAACCCAAAAGTAGGAAAATGCAATTCGATAGTGGCGCGCTGGCCATGTGTCAGCGCGTGGCCAGCGCGCCAGAAGCCCGAATCCATTTTTCAGGGTTTTGGCGTTTTAAATACATGTTCATGCTAAAACGCCAATTGTACTTCCCGCTTTGACCTTTCTATTATTCTTACACTCAAGGTAAACCAACTCAGATAACCATTTGATAAAAACATTTGTGAAGTAATTAAAAGAGATTTGGGGATGTTTGTCCAACTTTAAGGAGATAGAAAAGAACCATTCTACAAAGGGTATGATTGGGTATTTCTCAAAGGTAAATGGCTTAGTTAGAAACTAACCATGGTTAAGTGGGTGAGTTGGCATAGTTAAGATAGAAAAAATATGCCAAAAGAATAAAGAATATGCCAAAGGAATATTCCTTGGCTTGGAGAATAAGCGTGGATGTTGGAAGGGATAATTTGAATTTCAAATTGAAATATCAACATGTCGGTTAAATGTGGGTTGTGTGTGAGTTGACTTGATGTGATGGTTTGGAGCCTTGCTTCAAATTCAAATTTCAAATTTGAATGTTAAAGATAAGGGTGTGAGTTGGAATGAGGTGGATTGGATGTAATGGTGATGTGATAGAAGGGAGCCTAAGTTTCAAATTTAAAATTCAAATTTTAAATGTTAGGAATGGTGAGTTGGCAAAGTGTGTAAGGGAGGTTTGGGGAAGTGTGTGAGAATTTGAATTTCAATAGTAGAGGTGTGTGTATAGGAGAAGAGTATGAGAGAACTTTAAGTGTGTGTGTGAAATTCAAATTCAAATGGATGTATGTGTGTGTTGAGGTGAAGAAGAGAATGAATAGGGATTGTGTGGTAGAGAATGTTGAGATGTGATGTAATGGAGCCTATGTTGGAATGTTGGGGGATAAGAATTACAACAAGGTATAATGTATAAGGGAATGTGAGTTATCATGTAGGAGGATAAGATTTAGGGAAGGTTTAAGTGAGGAAGGTTTAGGCTTTGTAGTTGTGAAGAGAAGTGATAAAGGTGATAATCAAAGGATTGATTATAGAGGTTCAATCATATTGCCATTAAGAGAGAAAATATTTAGGCAATATTGATTAGGGAATGATTTGGGAAATGGGAAGGAATGTTTGTTGGAATGTTAGGATTGTGTGGGAAGGTAAAAATTAGCATTTGTTAAAAGAAGGGATTAACAAATGATTAGGGAATGTTTAGGTGAGAAGTGAGTTGTAGGTGATATGTGAGGAATACATGTGGGAATTTTTTTTAAAATTATATAGAAAAGGTAGGAAGGATCAAAGTAAGATTAACCTTTAATTTCTACAAGCTCAAATAGTCATTAAGACTTAATCCATGATTATTAACAATGGATTTGATCACTAATCACCTTGATGAAAACAAGCTAAGTGCTTTGCATCTCAAGTAAATCATATCCAATAACGAGAAAGGATGTCTTTACGCAAAGTGACATTTGACTTAGTTTGACCAATAAGGGAGTAAAACCCGTTACGTGATTAGGAACAACGTAAATTCGGATTAAGGTCTAGTGAATACTTGTGTTTGATGGTATGTTAAAAGTATTTTCATACTATGTTTAGAAAAGAATTTTTGGCCTTGGCTAGAGGCGTTTGATGAAGTAAATGAGTTGGCATTTTGTTGAAAAATGGGAGGATTTGTTTTTGCTCATTTCTAAGTCTAAACCTCATTTGGAGTGTTCTCAAATGCTCAAGTATCATGTACATACCTTTATTGAAGTTCTCACATGTGTCAAGTAAGAGGAAAGATGACTTTGCAAAATCCGTAAAAACAGATGCTGTAAGTGGCGCGCTGGCCACGTGCTGACCCGTGACGAGCGCACCAGTGACTGTTCTGGTTTTTCAGATTTTAGCTATCGTTTGTTATTTTAAATGTTGCGAACGTTTATTTGTCATCATCAAAATATAAAGGAGATCTTAGTCAATGTTTCCCAACACTTTCCATTACAACTTTCACCTTGGTTCCATGAGAAGCCTTAGAGGACTTTATCAATTTCTTTACTCACGGTTTTTGGAAGTAGATAGACTGATGCCCAATAAATTTGCATAGAGGCTAATACAGAGGTAATTAACTGAATCTTCTAGCATATGAGAGACATTTTTTTACAATCCCCTACATTAGCCTTAACCTTATCAATGAGGCTCTTGCAGTCAGCTACACCCAAATATTTAGCAAGAAGAGGCACCCCTAAAAACTTCATGGTTAACTTCCTAGCTTTAAACTGCATAGCATTAAGAATTTCCCTAATCTTTTGTTCACAAATACTGCGAAAAAAGATGGTACTTTTGTTCATGTTTAGGTACAGTCTTGAGTATTCACTAAATTCATCTATAGTCTTCTTAACAATCTTCACAAAATTAACATCACCATGACAGAACACCATTAAATCATCAGTAAAGCACAAATGAGCTATTTTAAGATCTTTACATCCATGGTGGTATTTAAATTCACTATTCTAAGTGTTCTTAGCCATCAGAAGAGAAAGCACTTCCATTACTAGTGTAAATAGATAGGAGGATATAGGATCACCTTGTCTTAGCCCCCTAGCTCCTTTAAAATACCCAAAAGAGCATCCAATACAAAATTAAGAAAGAGAATGTAGTGATACATGACATAATCTAATGCAGCAACTTAGGATTATAGCCAAATTTCTTTAGGATACACTCTAAGAAAGACCAACTCACTATATCATAAGCTTTTTACAGGTCAATCTTTAAAGCACGCCTTTTAACTCAATTCTTTCTAATCCTGTGTACTCAAAATATTATTATGGATCTACCTGCCTGGAATAAAAGCATTCTGATTCACATTAACCACTTTCTCAAGACCACTCTTGATCCTTTCTGTTAGTATCTTTACAACAAGCAATTGGCCTAAAGTCTGAGACTTTTTGGGGAGTAAGGACTTTTGGAACCACATAGATTATAGTGGAGTTGATTTCTTTGAGAAGTTTTCCATTCAAGAAGAAATCCTTAATGGCATCACAAACATTCTTCTCTACCACATTCCAAGCCTTTTTGAAAAAAACAAGCAGTCAGGACCTGAAGCTTTAACATCTACTATATCAAACATAGCTCTTTTAATTTCCGCATTACTTACATCTTCAATCATCATTAATGCTCCATCATTAGTCAATGTACTAGTAAATACATCATCCATGTCTTCAATGGACTTAACCATTGTCTCCTTGCATAAGAATATCTAAAAATGCTTAACAAACTGAGCAGGCACTTGATCTCCTTTATATCTAATTCCATCTTCATCACAAACACTTTCTATTCTGCTTTTTGTTCTGTCGACTTTTTAAAACTTTGTGAAAATAAGCTTTTTTAGCCATTCATTTTTTATTTTCTGCACCTTCATCAGCCACAAACTCTTTACCTTCATCAACCACAGTCTCTAAATTATTGAAAATTGCAACTTCTGGCCATTGGTTAAATGACTCTCTTCTCATTTATCCATTCAACATACTGTATCCTCTTATATTTTAAAGACATTCAACTGCTAAGAAAATTCATCTTTTTCAAAATTTCCGGTACAGATTCCGGTAATATTCCCTGCTAGTTTTTTCCCTTCGATTTCTTCCTTGTTCTTTCTTCCAAATGACTCTAAGGTGGTTCCTTGTATATTTTTAAGGTAGGTACCAAAATAAATATACATACATCGACTCTAAACAAATTAAACATCTAAGGTGGTTCCCGGGCACCACTTGCAATCGATGTAGGTCCGCCTCTGTTGAGTGGTATGTAGGGGTGAGCAAAATGGACCGCGGACCGGACTGAACTGAGAAACCGGACCGACCGGACTGGACCGAACCTATTTCGGTCCCGTCCTCGGTCCATCATTTTTCTTATTTTCAGGTCCTCGGCCTGGTCTGGTCCGGTCCGATCCGGTTCGGTCTTACGAAAAAGCCGACAATTATGCCTTGTTGGACCGGACCGGACCGAAGACCCACCCGGACCGGACCAGACCATTTCGGTCTGGTCTTCGGTTTGATCCGGTTTCGATCGGTCCGGTTCGGTTTTCAGACCGTAAGGACCCCTAGTGGTATGAGTAGCCTAGTGAGTGCAACTTGAGGAATTACGTACATTTACGACTACGTGCACCTAGCTAGGATGGAAGTTTATTATCACTAATAAACTTAACGAGGTTTTTAACCCGCGCTTCGCTGCGGAGCGCGGGCTTTTATGTTCATTTATGTCAAGACGGAATTTAGAGTTGGAAAACTATTGTTTTCCCCCTGTAGTGTATAAAATATTGATGTAAAAAAACTGGATGAATACAGCTGGCGATTTGTTAGCGCGTTAGCATCAATATCAGATAACTTTCTCATATCCTCTATCTTACATTTAGAAGCCTTATAATCACTTGGTTTCTCTTCAACAATGGGACGGCTACCTTGTTCTTCCATTTGTCTACTCTTGCGCTTCCTTGGGACATTAGCAATAGCGACAACAGCAGCATCCCTCTTCTCTTGAAGTCTCCTTAATGAAGCTTCTTCCTTGGACATCACAGCTGCTTGACGCTTCTTCAGCATCTGTTGGGATTGAGTTGTTTTCCTTTTAAACTCCTTTTCTTGATTTTCCAGCTCAATAAAACGGCTCTTCAAGGACTTCTCAAGCCCATGAAAATGTTCCTCAATTTGTTTCCATTTCAGGTTAAGGGTAACTTCTTGGTGAATTTCAAGCTCAGCAAAGGCTATCTGAAGTTGTTGAATCTTAGAGGTTGTCGACTATAAGAGTGTAGCAACAGATTGCGCATCTTCCTTTTACAGACTTAAGAATTAAAAATCCTGCAAATAGACCACAAAACATGATCAATCGTAGGGAAAATGACATTAAGTAGAAATGACAATAACTTAGTGAATGCCAAAATACAGGGAACAATATTTCTAGACCACCTGGATACTAAATCAAGCAATACTACCTTGTTTCGGGACATTGAACATTTAAGGGAACGAATTCTGACTAGAGTTCTTTAAGAAGAAATACAGTTAGAGATAATATTTCTCAAGTTGATATCAACTGAATGTGTTCATATATATATATATATATATAATTTGAGAAATATAGGTCAGTGAAAAATCACGGGGTTGTATACAAAAATAACCAAAACTGGTATACTAAGGAAAAGTAACTGTTGATGAAATTTCATCACCGCTTTAACATGCTTCGGCCTCATCTCGACTCTTCTAAAACACATGAATTCCCTGTCTACCATCATATATATTTCCCATTTTTTAATATCACATTGATACCAAAAAAAGATACCATATTCCGAAAAGACCAAAGAAAACTTACTTAGCTTAAAAAAAATTCTTATTCGATAACCCAAAATTCTCATCGTGTAACTTTGCGTTCTATGACTACTGAACAACCAAATAGAGTTCATAAACGGGCAAAAACACAAATAATAAGACATCAAATGATCGCTAATCTAAAATTCTTCCAATCGATAGGCCTCTCCTATAAGCTAACAATTCACTAATATGCACTCAGGGAGTGTTTGTACTTATGAGCTTATGTAAATTTAGAAATGCTTATACGGAGTAACTTATTAGCCCACATTATATGAAGCAACCTAATACCGCATCATTACTACCTTCTATTTTGTAATCTGTACTCTTTTACCTATTAACTAAAATTTTATGAAAATTCATTAAACAACATTGCAAACAAATAACAACCTTCTGTTTGGTAGTCTGCACTAATAGAGGACCCGACTGTTCAAAGCGTCACAAAACTTAATGTTCATTTAATCTCCTCCTATAAACTAACTACTTATGTTTAGTAACCTGCATTAGTTCACTAATCGACAACACATGATCACAAAACCTAACGTTCTTTTAATCGGCGTATGCCTTCTGTATAAACAATTCTATAATAATGCAGTCATGGTTCAAGCAAAATTAGACTACGCTTATCTTGTTCTGCTTCTTCCATAAACGCACTTAAATCCATCAAACCACATTTACCAAATAACATTCCTTATACTAAACTTCTATCATAAGCCAATACGGTACTGTAAGGTGAATGGTGTGTGCTTTCCCTCTCGGTTTATTAAAATGCAACAATAGTCGGTGGCCGCTGGTTTTAGTGGCCTTCGGTTTACCCATTTGCGATACACCTGGTATTCAAGATTCTTGTTCCTGTCGTCTGACTTTAAGTCTGAAATACAATTTTGTGTCATGATTGCTGCAACATAAAATATAGAAGTTCGTTTTAGCCGGCTGTTGTATGATAAATATAGAAACGTCTAAA
>BQNB010155406.1:2352-15400 GCA_026074375.1 Tanacetum coccineum
TCTTGAAGTATATCACTTTCTTAGAGATCATAACGAGGCCATTCGTGCGGTTACATTAGAAAATGCTCCCAAGAACTGTACATTGACATCTCCTCAGATTCAGAAAGATGTTGTTGATTGTTTTGCTAAAGAGATAGTTAAGTCCATCTGTTTAGAAATTGGTGTTGATGTCTTTTCGTTGTTAGTTGACGAGTCTAGTGATGTATCTAAGAAAGAACAAATGGCTATCGTTTTGAGATATGTTGATAAATATGGACTTGTAAAGGAGAGATTTGTTGGTATTGTTCAAGTGAAGGATACCTCTTCTTTAACTCTCAAAGTTGGGATTGATTCTTTATTTATCAAACATGGATTAAGCTTGAAATAGGTAAAATGCAAAACTTATCCCGCTGTCCCTTTTATACCTTACAATTGTTTATTATATATCTCTAATGTTTTAATTACTTTTTTAAACAGTTAAGAGGACAGGGTTACGATGGAGCAAGTAATATGCATGGTGAGTTTAATGGATTGAAAGCATTGATTATAAAAGAAAATGAGTCGGCATACTATGCACATTGTTTTGCTCACCAACTTCAGTTAGTGGTTGTGGATGTAGCAAAAAACCATGACGGTGTCGGTAAATTTTTTGATATTTTATCTACTGTTACAAATGTGGTTTGTGGTTCTTGTAAACGAAAAGATATGATACGAAAAAGTTACAAAGAAAGACTAGAAAAAGAAATTGCTAAAGGAGAAATTGAAACAGGGAAAGGGAAAAACCAAGAGGTTACTCTTATACGAGCTGGAGATACACGATGGGGTTCTCATCATAGAACCATAACGAGTTTGATAAAGTTGTTTCCAGAAGTTCTGAATGTCCTTAACTATGTTAAAGAAGATGGTAATACTTTGGTTAATCGAGAAATAGCATCTAGCCTTATAACATATTTCAAAACACTAGATTTTGTGTTTTACTTGTACTTGTTGTTGCATATCTTGGGACTGACGTATTGTCACGACATTTTCAAAAGAAGGATCAAAATATTTTAGAAGCCGTTTCATTGGTGAAAGGAACCATAAGAGCATTGAAGCAGACTCGGGCATCAGGTTTTCCTTTACTCTTAAAAAATGTAACTTTGTTTTGTGCATTACATGGTATTGAGACGGTGGATATGGTTGAATCTCATTCAAAAATTCGTAGGAATAAAATTACCAATCAACATCATTTTGAGGTTGATATCTTCAATACAGTTTTGGATATGCAAATTCAAGAGTTTGGTGATCGTTTTAGTGAGTCGAGCACTGAATTACTGGAAAATATGGCGGCGTTGAGTCCACACAATTCATTTACCGATTTCAACGTATCAAAGTTGGTTAAACTTAGTGAGATGTATCCACATGATTTTACTTATATGGAGATGTTACGTCTTCCTACTGATCTTGCCCGTTTACTATCATATTATGAGTAACGATAAGGATTTTTTCTGAGTTGACTAGTATTTCCAAACTTGCTAGTTTGATGGTAGAGAAGAATAAACACACCTCTCATCCTTTGGTCTATCGCTTGTTGAAGTTAGCTTTGATTTTGCCCGTTGCAACCGCTACAGTTGAAAGATGCTTTTCTAAAATGAAGCTTGTGAAGACAGATTTGCGTAATAGGATGGGTGAGGAATATTTTAATGGTGCGTTAATTTGTGCTATAGAGAAAGAAGAGCTTTTGAACGTTACTAATGAGGTTGTACGTAAACAATTTTTCGGTATGAAAGATCGTAGGGGATCTAAATAGGAGGTACGTTCTTAATTTATTTATTAGTTTTAATGAAATCGTACATTTTAGTATTTTTTTTCTTTTATACTCGTATTAAAAAATTTGTGCACCTGATGACTTAGTACTCTGGCTCCGCTCCTGCTTAGTGGATGGTTGATAACAAGAGGTTCAAATATTAACATAACTTATCTTTTATATAATAAAAGAATTACATCATTTCGGAGTTTTCTATCAAATTGAATCTTATGAATTAAAAAGTTGGACCAATCAGATGGCTTGATTTTGCCACGTAGGCAAAATCGTGCATTCTGATTGGTCAATAAAAAGTCAAAATTGAATTAATTTGACAGATAAAAAAATTTTTGGTGGGAATTTTCGATGTAAAAAAAACACATAAACAATATATGTGTCAAATTTATGAAACAAAAATTTAAAAAAAGAGGAGGTATATTTAAAAAGACTTTATTGGTTTAATTTTAATTTTAAAGAAATTATATGGAGTGTTTAGTTTTAAAAATTTTATAATTTAACAAAATTATTATTATACTTTTAAAAAATAACAAATAACCCTTTTAAACTTTATACCGCTAGACTTTATATTTTAAAATACAACAAACACAAACAATTCTTACTTCCAACAAAGATTTAAATATTTAAAAATCTCAAATCTACCCCAAGACTTTTTAGTGAATTCTTCATTATCGGTGTAAAATCATGTTGTACGGCCGAATAGAAAAACGTCGAAGCACATAAATTATCGTATATAGAGAAAAAGAGTTTTCTAGCTATTCATTGATGGGTTTCAAAGAAATTATATTTTCTTTTCTTTTGGTTTAATACGTACTAAAATTATAACAATTGAATTTTTGAAAAAGTATTTATTTCATTGACATATTTTCTAAAGTGGAAGACAATGGGTCGGTTCGAATATAAACGTAGGAGAAAAGTTATCCCCTTGTGGCTTCGGAGGTTCACTTCAGCCGACTCCGGGCTACCTAAAATGGTAGTTTTGCTAGGATTAGTTGGCTTACAATATCGAATCAAAAAAAAGGTAAATGAAAAAAAAAATATTACTAATTATCTTACTACGTAATTTATAAAAGATTTAATAAATTTATTCTCTTCATATAATTTCTATTATACTATATACATAACTTATAAAACAGAAAAAATAAAAATTATATATATTTTAAAAAAAAAACCATAATGTTTAAACCTCGTGCATGCACGGGCATTAAAACTAGTATGTATACATATAAAATGAATGAAATGAGAATAATTTAGCTAAAATAAAAACAAATCAAATGGGTCAATTGTATCTTTAAGAAAAGAAATCTCATGGAGTACATCATTTTATTCAACAAATTAAATAGGTAAACTACACTAGTCGTCCCTAAAGTGAGCCCTGTTCACCTGTTTGGTCCATCATTTTGAAAATTGGCAGAAATGGTCCCTAAAGTGATCATTTTGGTGCGCTCTTAGTCACCAGGCACTAGCTGTCGTAAGAAAAAAAGTAAAACCCTATCACTTTTACTTTTCTTTCACTTGCTTTTTTTCTCTCTACTCATTCACCATCTAGGAGAAGTACTTTTGGAAGTCAATGTGGGAGAAAGTTCTTACACGAGAACGAAAACCCTAAACCTTGTCATTGTTAGGTGGTGTGCGGTCGTCGTAGGACTTCTACACGAAGTTTTACAACTCCCTAGGCAGAGCACCTAATTGTTGTAGTAGTAGTATAGGCAAGACTCGGGGGGTTGTTATCGTTCACTCGGGGAATAGGTTGGGAAGGCTTGATCACGGTCTAACAGAATTCTAAGGGTTGATGGAAGATTATTTTTGTATTATTGTATTTTATAGAAAGCAAGTAAATCATATAATTGGAGAGGTGGTTGGTTTTAGCTATTAACTAAATATAATCTATGCTACTGGTGATAACAATAAGATAAAAGAATGTGTTTATTTAATCATGTATTACTCCCTAGATTGCTTCTCCTAGTGTTGTTGCCTTGTCACCTTTGTGATGATCTATGTAATTATTTCCTAAGTCACGAACGAATTACACAAACCCGCCGTCTACTTAGTATTCCGCTAGAGCAACGCACAAGTAAGGTAGTATGAAGACTATTACAAGGCCCTAGGAGTACACTAAGTGCATGTGAAATATATTAAAAGTGGATCAACCATATTAGGGGGCAAGGTAGTATGAAGACTGTTACCTGACGGTATCCTTTCTACACAATCATGTTTGTTATAATAAGAAATCACTAACTACACAAAGAAAATCCGGAGGTCGGGGAGGATTGAACAAATGTTTAGCCATATTATCACTAAGATCTACATTTTAGGTTTCATACAATCATAAATGAACACAATATGGAGGTTTAGCAAGCATGTTATGATAAAAGCAGAAATAGTGGATCAAACAACACATAGTCATATTGAAGGATTTAAATAAACCTTACTTGGATTAAAACATTGGAGTTGGAGGAAGTACAATTAAGGTTTTTAGCCCTATAATTAGTCCCCTAACATCTGCTAATGAACTGAACTAGGGTTCGTACCATCTTTTTATTCTAAAGTTACACACTCAAAACCCTAAATTCAGGTTTGTATATATAGGAAAAACGCTATGACGGTGTCGCGTTTTAATCGTGACGGCGTCGCGTTTTAATCGGGTTTGTATATATTAGACTGGGCCGTGTACTTATGACGCCCTCTTGAGATATGGTGACGCCGTCTTGATCTTCATGGTGACAGCATCACGTTATATTTGTGACGTCGTCTTCAGCCACTATAGAGACATTCTTGATAGATGTTGGTGTAGGTTCGTAGTCTTGTCCGTTTCTTCTCCAAATAACTCCAAGTCACGTATAATTCTTCCAAATGCGAAATACCTGAAAAGGAACGATTAAGTACCTATTTTGGGCATAAATGCACGATTTTGGGGGTTAAACGACCCCGAAAAAGTGTATAAAATGACACCTCATCAAATACCCCTACACTTGGGATTTGCTTGTCCTCAAGCAAATGGGCTTTTCTACCTAGACAATAACAATATGAGGGTCATTTTACCTACTCTTTAAAAGTATTCTACAACACAACCTTCTAGACCTCGTAATTAAAAGCACGGAAAGTATATACTAGCACCTCACATAAGTGTTTGGGGATTCTCTCTTTCACTCGGTTGTATAATAAATTATAACATATGAGGGAAACGAAAAATCAACACTCATTACCTGTCATAGCATATAAATTACCATAGGCTTGGTAAAGGATCAAACCTCCACCGCTAGGTGCAAGTATTATTCATTACTATCTAAAAGGTCTTTTAAAGGGTTGTGGGGAGTAGGTGTAAGATAACATATAAAGGAAACGGAAACGGAAACGGATAGGATATATTTAGGTGGCTTTGGGTGAATTTGGAGTGGAAGAGTTAGCTAATTATTTACACGAATACACTTTGGTTTGGTTGCTAAGCCAAGACTCGGACGAAGATATACAAACTTTACACAACTCTACATCAATCTCTTTCTATTTTTTTTTGAATAACATAATACATCACATGGGGTTTATAATACGTACCCCTACACTTGAGATTTTACATGCTCGATAGTTACAATCTAACTAATGACCCGTATTGAGGTGGATCAAAATAACATGGCGATCATTTGACAAACATATGGGGGTATTGATGATGTGTGTTTTCCAAGCTTTAAATTTATAATACTAGAAATACCGATTTTTACTAAAAACACAACACTCGGGAAGTATACCCGTTCGTGTATAGTATAGCTATAATTAACTTGGGTTAAACACAATAATGTACTAAAAATGAGTACATACAAGGTAGGCTAAGGCTTTTTGGGTGTAACGATTGGTTTAAAGGGTGACAATGCTCTTCATTAATAATCTGGAATCCACCAAAAAATTATGAGAACCATGAAAAAGGATAGGCTCGGAGGGTTATACTAAGGTATCCTGCACTAAATATGAGTGCATGGCAAGGGTGTGGGATAGTTATATGAATGGTGTGACCAATGGATAACAATTACAAGTTTTAAAACATGGTAATCCTAATTCCTCTTAGCAAGCATATCCTAATACTTTACTATGCGGTCCTCGGAAAAAAAAATGCAATCACAATACACAAATTCCTAGAATTTAATATGCTAACTAGGTACACTCATATGATTTTACTAACTCCTAAACATTCCATAAAAGGTGATAAAGGCAATGCCATACCATGGCCGTCAACACAGGAATAGACATGCACACCTGCAGATCAACCTTAACTCAAACCGGGTAAAGATAAAATCATCTTGGGTTACCAACGATGGGTACCCGAATTCCTAAAGATCTAATGTGTGTTTTCTAAGCTTTAATATTATAATACTAGAAATACCGATTTTTACTAAAAAACACAACACTCGGGAAGTATACCCGTTCGTGTATAGTATAGCTTTCAGGTAAGTCGAGGTCGTTCCACGGGAATTGAAGTTTTCACAGTTTGTAATTATGGTGCTAAGGTTAATAAGATTGTCACGGATCAATAACCCAAATCCTTTTTGCCCATAGATCGGATATTATAACGAAACAATAAAAGGATGATTCAAGCAAATGATTAAGGTATGTTTGTTTAGGCAATGATCACTTAGATAATGATGTGTTTGGAATAGTGTTTAAAATAGAGTTATCAAAAGTTATAAATCATTTCGGCCTTTAAATATAACTAGTGATTATATCGATTAATAACAACAAATCCTTTCGACCTTTATAAGTTATTATAACCAATATATTAGATGGATTTATAGAATACATATATAAAAGAACCCTTTCGGCCTATATTCTTATATAAAATATGTTTTACCAATTCAATAAACACATATCCAAACGCTCCTTATTAAAGATCACATTATACCTCAACAAACATAAGATTACTACACCATAATCAAAGAGATAAAGATCATAACAATCATATAAATTCCAGAAAACTTCATATTAAAAGAGTTGTAGAAACTATACCAACGTTTACAAGATCAAAGAAGGCGATTACAAGTTCTCCTAAACGAAAACTATTCTAAAACCCAAGCTATTGATTCTAATCAACCCGAACCCTTAAGGTGTTGTCACCAACCTTGAAATTCATGGTGGAATGATGAGAGAGTTGTTGTGGAAGTGTGTGTAAAATGGGGTGGATTATGCCTCTATTTATAGGCTGAAATCGGGTCAGAAGTGCGACGCACTTTATAAAAAGTGTGGCGTACTTAGGGAGTTAATGCACTCAGCATTTATTGGGACTTTAACCGTTTCTTTGGGAAGTTTGAACGAAAGTGCGGCGCACAAGAAATATTGTGCGGCGGTTTTGGGAACTCGATCAGAAGTGCGGCGCACAAGAGAAAAGTGCGCCGTACTTTGGCATTTTCTTGGATCTTCTTCTTGAGATTTGTATGTGATGATATGATAAGAGATGATTTCGTCCCAAGCATCATAGGGAGGTATTTATAGGCTAGAGATTACTTGGGGACCAAGTTGGGAATGTATGTGGATGGATTATGGGCCAGATTCGCGAATTAATTGCATTTCCCTAAAGTATGTTGTACTCATTTGTAAAACCGGCTGCTTTAGTAATATTTCAGCTTGTGAACGTTTTTCTAAGTTGTAGATAATTTAATTCTCTTTCCGTGGCCGCTTGAATCAACTCAATCCGAGTTCGTATGACCGAGTTATGACCAAAACAGTGAACAGGTGTCGGGAAGCTCTGAGTTTGAGTTATTTCTTCGTTTAAGCTTCAATTCTTCGTGTAGTCTTCCGTATTCTTCCACGACATGTACCTAGAACATATAATAGCAAATATACTTGATTAAGTACCAAAAGTTCACGAGAAATGATCAAATAAATGCAAATAACGCCGCCAAAAACATGTATAATTTAGGCGTTATCAAATCCTTCCACACTTAGCTATTGCTTGCCCTCAAGCAATTAAAGCGAGCTCTTTTAGATTCTACAAAAAATGGGATAACATTGAAAAATAAAACTCAACTAAATCCTTGTTTAAAAATAATTTTACATTAAAATGAGATTTAGATTTTGTAATACATCTAAAATAATGCGGTAGATATTGAATAGAAATAATGCCTAAAAACATATTCATGATATTTTCGACCTACTCTATAAACATCTACTTTTGATAATCACAAAATATAAAAACAATTAATAAAAAATTATTCGTAAACAAATAATTAGTAGTAAAATTTTATTTGAAAATTTAATCACTTAAAGATATGAATAAATAAATGCTTAATGCATTTTATGATCAAAGGAATTTTTATTTAACCTCACATTTTTTAATAAAAATTATCAGATGGCAAACACTTTTTTATATCATTAACAAAACAAAGTTTAGGAATTAAAAGAAATGTTTTATCAAATAAAATAGTTTGAATCAATTTTTTTTTAACTTAAAAACTGCTATAAATATGTTCAGAAAACACCTCCCCCTAGAAAAACTAAAAAGGGAGCGTCTGGCTGCCCATCCCTTAATTATAAAGGGTGGCCCCCTTAATTTTAAGGGGACCGACACCCTAATTAAGGGGACCGCCCAGACAAAAAGTCAGCTCAGCTGGCCTATAAATACTAGACTATTTCCTACTAATTTTCTTACCTTTTTCACACACTTTCTTTCTGTTCTAAATTAGTTTATACTCTCCTTTCATTCCTTTTATCATTTAATCATAAAGCTTTGTTTTCAAGTGATCCAAGCTTTGATCCTCAAGTGCAATAGAAGAATACTTCTACCCCCCTCCCGTCTGGGGGGGGGGGGGGGAGATTTTTTTTATTTTATTATTAGTGTGTGGTGGGATTTTTGTAATACACCCACGGGGGTTACCATCAATAAGAAGTATTGATATGCTTAGTGTGTGCATTGCAACCTTGTTTACAACTTGTATCATATCATTGTAAATTATTTGTGTATATTAGTGAGGTGTGATATCGTAGTTGTAGTATATTAAGTAGATTGTGCTGATCATTGTAAAGTATAGAGTTAGATCGAGTGATCATTTGGTAAGTATTGTGAGATTGGTGTGATCAAGATAGTGTTTTATTTGAAGTGAAGTGTGAGAGAAGTATAGAAAGGGTGTGAAGGAGTATATATACATTGTACAAGTGAAGTGAAGTCTGTGATAAATGAAGTAATGTCGAAATGAAGATAACTTGTGGCGTGAAGCGCGCAAAGTAGTGAACATTGACTCGTGAAGTAGTGTGGTTAGTTGTGATAGATTGGAGTTTCACGCCTAGACTACAGAACTCGACATATCTTAGTGTCAGAGAAAATTGGTGTAATAGCTAAGTTTGTGTAACGTCTTCTCCCCAAAAGGGAGATTCTGTTGAACATAGTGAAGAACACTCTTGAAGTTTGGTGCCTCGGAGGAGTGGAGTATGCAAGAGGTGCTTCGATAACCAAGGTGAACCACTATATAATCCTCTGATGAGTTTGATCTTTCCATCGTCTGTCTCATTAATCTCATATTTACATTTCATACTTGCCATTACTTATTGATAAGTTAAATTAGCGTTCACAATTGTACAGTTCATATTGTGCACACTATGAATTCACATAAAGTCGAATCTAAGTTTTTATAAACAAACATAACATTAATTTAAAAAGCGGTAAACTATTCAACCCCCTTCTAGTTCTCCACACATATTCTTAGTATATGCTCATAACAGTAGTGCTTACGGTTTCTTTGTGTATGTTGATCTACACAAGGATACGATAATGGAATAAAGAAGTGACTCCTTCTTTGAAAGTATATTTCCATGTTAACAAAGGAAATTGGAAGATCATTTAGAATTGATGACGAAGTTGTCCAATATCAAAGACAACGAGATGATAATGATCTCCAAGATAAGAGACAAGATCAACCCAAGGAAGAAGAGGTTGAACGTATGTTAGGAATACGAAAGTATCGGTCACTTCCATAATTATTGTATGACGGGCTCGTAGTATAATTGTTAGAACTTAAGTAAGCTAGTAAGGCCCAAGGCCCATGGTAAGCCCATCAAGAATACCATGGCTGGCCATAGACTAAGTATTTATACCCCTCTCCATGCCTTGGAGAGGGTTGGTTATTCACTTTTCTCAATCTAATTTTGTTCATTTTCCTTTCTCTCTCTAGAAGTGTTCATTCCTCCTTTCTCTCTCTAGTTCTTCATTCTTTGGTGTGTAAGATTAGATAATCTATATTCTACAATTGGTATAAAGAGTCATGGGGTGATATAGTTTGGTGTTGTATGCGTTTGTTTACTTGGTTTTTATGCGTGCGTTTTTTGTTTGAACCATATACAAAAGATTTTTGTGTGTTCTAATACCATAAACTTAAGTACTTTCTTGTTTATCTATCATTGCATGGGTTTGGTTTAAAAGCATAACTTTCAAAACATCACAAATCTTCATTTTTTTAGTATTTTGTTTCAAACTAGTTTTTGAGTCCAAAATCTTGATTCGGAAATTTTTTTGTGTTAAAATCATAAAGTTTGTGTTTTATGGTTCTCCTAGTCTTAGAATCGCAAGAAGTACAAGTGATTTCAAGCAAAAATGTCAAAATTGTATTTTTAGGTGATTTGAAGTGTTTGAAGACGGCTTTTTATACACACTGTTTGAATCCAACGATTTATACAAGTTGAATCCAGCGATTTATACTTATTTAAATCCAGCGATTTATACGTATTTGAATTCAGCGATTTATACGTTGTGCATTCGGCTATTTATATGTGAGGTATTCTAGCGATTTATACGTGAGGCATTCCAGCGATTTATACTTGTCAATTACAGCGATTTATACGTGTCAATTCCAGCGATTTATACGTGTTAATTCCAGCGATTTATATGTGATAATATCCAGCGATTTATACCAAAGTTATATCCAGCAATTTATACCTAAAATAAAATCCAACGATTTATACCTCACTATATCCGGCGATTTATACCTGTTTTCAAACGGTGATTTATACGTCTTTCGTAGGGTAATTTATAATCGTACCTTAGAAGATTTAAATAGCCTTGGAGATTTATATGGTTTTTCTATGATCTGTAAAATCCCGCAAAGTACTTTCTTGGTTTTATCAAGAATAGTAATATCCCGTGTAATCTTAAGTCTCATTCACTTAACACAAACATCAATTTATCACAACAACCTCTTATCACTAAACGATTAAAAGGTTATCTTTTCTCATCAAATTGAAATGGAATCTATTATTCCACTTGGACAAAAGAATACTCTTGCTGAGTACATGATACTCTTTAGTGGTGACAATCGTCCACCAATGTTGGACAAGGACTTGTATGATTCTTGGAAAAGTCGAATGGAACTTTACATGCAAAATAGAGAGCATGGGATAATGATACTTGAATCAGTTGAAAATGGTCCACTCATTTGGCCTACTGTTGAAGATAATTGAGTAACTAGGAAAAAGAAATATGCTGAATTATCTGCTGCTGAGAAAATCCAAACTAATTGTGATATGAAAGCAACTAATATCATTCTTCAAGGTCTTCCAGCTAATATCTATTCACTTGTGAATCATCACAGAGTTGCTAAAGATTTATGGGAGAGGGTTTAATTACTGATGCAAGGTACCTCTTTGACTAAGAAGGAGAAGGTGTAAACTGTATGATGCATTTGATAACTTTACTCACATCAAAGGGGGAGTCACTTCATAAGTATTACTTGAGATTCACTCAGTTGATTAATGAAATAAACATTTACAACATGAAAATGGAGCAATTGCAAGTTAATACCAAGTTCTTAAACAGTCTTCTATCATAATGGAGTAAATTTGTGACTGATGTCAAGCTCGTGAAGGATTTGCATACTACCAACTTTGATCAACTTCATGCATATCTTGAACAACACAAACTCCATGCAAATGAAGTCCGTCTTCTGCGTGAATGAAATCAAGATCCACTGGCATTTATGGCAAATTAGCAGATGACACCACCTAACTTCAACACTTATCAGTCTTCATAGAACAATACTCAGTTTCAACAACAGTTTCCACCATCTCAATATGGATCAATTCATCCCAATCAACATTACTCATCTACTTACCCATCACAACCTCAATTCAATCAGTCATCCGTTCCACCATCATATCCATATCAGTCTCAAATGAATCATCAAACCTCATATGTTCCACAAATTTCTTATCAATTACCTCAAGTTTCTACACAACCAATGACTGAGTCGCCTCTTGTAGACTCAAGTTTTGTTGTTCATGTTTTCTCTCTAAGAGATGATCTAATTGCTTGTCTCAACAAAGCAATGGTTTTTCTAACGGCTGTAGCTTCCTCAAGGTTCCCCTCAACCAATAATCAACTTAGAACTACATCAAATCCAAGAAACCAAGCCACTATACAAGATGGCAGGGTCATAGTGCAAGAAGTTCAGGGGAGACAAGGTCAAAGTTATTATGGTACTTGGTATAAGAGTAATGCTACTAGTTATGGGGGAAACAATGCAAGCGGACAAGCAAGGGTTGTTAAATGTTATAACTGTCAAGGTGAAGGACATATGGCTAGGCAATGCACTCAGCCTAAGCGATCAAGGAATGCAGCATGGTATAAGGAAAAAAGCAATGTTAGCTGAAGCTTAGAAAGCTGGACAAATTTTAGATGAAGAGCAACTCGCATTTCGTACAGATCCAGGGGTTCCAGACGGTCAAGTTGTTCAGACAATCATTCCAAACAATGCTGCTTTTCAAACTGAGGATCTTGATACTTATGATTATCATGTGATGATATCTTAAATGCAAAAGCGGTTCTCATGGCCAACATTTCCAACTATGGTTCTGACGTTATCTCAGAGGTACTTCATTCTGAAACCTATTTTAATGATATGAAAAATCAAGGTGTGCATGCAATGCAGGATTTTAAAGAAACACCAATTGTGGATTTTACAGATAATGAGATACATAGTGATAGCGATATCATTCCTTACTCTCAATATTTGCAAGAAACACAATAGGCAAATGTTCAAGATACTAATTTGCAGGCACAACAAGATTTAATGATTTTATCTGTGATAGAACAAATATCGGAACAAATGATTAATCATGTAAACAATTGGGAAAAGGTTAATAAAGAACAGAATAATGAATTAGTAACCCCTGAGCTAGAGAGATATAAAGAACGAGTCAAAACGTTTGAACAACGCTTAATTTTGATTTAAGTAGTCATGAAAAAATGATTGATTCTCAAATGGATGATATGATTAAGGAGAAGCTTGCACTGAAAGAACA
>BQNB010155407.1:5360-15400 GCA_026074375.1 Tanacetum coccineum
GATTGAGTTGTTTAGTTATTATGAGTGTGAGATTCGTTACCATCCTGGTAAGGCGAACGTTGTGGCTGATGCATTGAATAGGAAGGAGCGGCTGAAACCTAGACGTGTAAGGCTTATGGCAATGACTGTCCATGCTAGAATGAGAGAAAAGATACAAGTATCCCAGAGTGAGGCGCTTAAGCAAGAGAATATACTTATGGAAAATCTTCATGGTTTAGATTAGTAGATGGAAAAGAAAGAGGGAGAGAGTTTGTACTTCATGGACCGTATATGGGTTCCATTAGTAGGAGACGTGAGAACGATGATCATGGATGAAGCTCACAAGTCTAAGTACTCTGTGCATCCTAGAGCGGATAAGATGTACCATGATCTTTATGATATGTACTGGTAGCCGGGAATGAAGAGAGATATTGCTACTTATGTTAGTAAGTGTTTGACATGTTCAAAGGTAAAGGCTGAGCATCAAAGGCCTTCGGGCTTACTGTAACAACCTGAGATACCTGAATGGAAGTGGGATAAGATCACTATGGATTTTATCACTAAGTTGCCTAGGTCAAAAAGTGGGCATGACACGATTTGGGTCATAGTCAATAGATTGACTAAGTCGGCTCATTTCCTAGCTATAAGAGAAGATTATAGTACTGAGAAATTGGCAAAGATCTACATTGATGAGATAGTCGCGAGACATGGAGTTCCTGTGTCGATTATTTCAGATAGAGATGGACGATTTACGTCGTGTTGCTGGCATACTATGCAAAAAAGCTTTAGGGACGAGGTTGGATATGAGTACGGCTTATCATCCCCAAATGGATGGACAAAGTAAGCGTATAATTCAGAAATTAGAAGATATGTTGAGGGCATGTGTAATTAATTTTGGTGGTAGTTGGGATGGTCATCTACCATTGGCTGAGTTTTCTTACAATAATAGCTATCATTCCAGTATAAGATGTGATCCGTTTGAAGCCTTGTATGGAAAGAAGTGTAAGTCGCCTATTTTATGGGCTGAGATTGGAGAAAGTAGTTTGATTGGACCTGAATTGGTTCAAGAAATGACTGATAAAGTTGTGTTGATAAAGGAGAAGCTCAAAGCAGCGAGAGATCGTCAAAAGAGCTATGCTGATAATAGACGCAAACCATTGGAATTCGAAGTAGGAGATCGAGTAATGTTGAAAGTATCACCTTGGAAAGGTGTAATTCGTTTTGGGAAAAAGGGTAAGTTAGCACCGAGATACGTAGGACCATTTGAGATTCTTGAAAGGATCGGTCCTGTAGCTTATCAATTGAGATTGCCTGAGGAATTGAGTGGGGTACATGACACGTTTCATGTGTCAAACCTAAAGAAATGTTTGGCGGATGCTAGTTTGCATATGCGATTAGGCGAGATAAAGGTTGATAAAACTCTTTGTTTTATTGAGGAACCTGTTGAGATTATGGACCGTAAAGTTAAGAGGTTAAAACGTAGTAAGATATCGCTTGTGAAAGTTTGTTGGAATTCTAAACGTGGTCCTATGTTACTTGGTAAACGCGAGGATTATCTGAAGTCTAAGTACCGCTCATTGTATGTTGATCAAGCGATGTAAACCGGCTAGTTAATAATCTCGAGACAAGATTTTCCTAAAAGAAGGGGATACTCTGTGATAACCATGGCTTAGCAGGTTAGTCCAAACCGTAGTGTTGACTTAGGTGCCTGATTGCAAATGGTATGAATTATCGTGATTTATGTTTTATGTGTGTTTATATGTTTTATGTGAGGTATTGGTAAATCATCGATATGAGTGTGATCAACTCAAGAGCTGGAATATGGTGAAATTAGTTGAGTTCATTTCGTTCACTTTTGAGTGACAAGGAAATGATTATTGAGATTCGAGCGTTTCTGTGTTAAATGTGTAATTACTTTTTTACGTATACGTATTTTTGTGTTAGTAATCTAAGATAGGTTTAGATTTTAAGTGGTAAGTTAAGAATAATGAAAAAAATTCTATTTTAGGAAAGTTAGGTTGAAAATGAAAAGTTAAAAAGTTATTTTTTTAAAAAGTCTAGTGAATTTCGTTTAAGCAAAAAGGTATAGTCAAATTAGTTAAGGTTTTTATAAAAATTTAAGGAAATACAAGTAATTATATAATTAATAAATAAAAATAAATATAAAAAAAAGGAAAAGGCTTATTCGGCCGATTTTAAGAAAAAAAAGGGGGAAATGAGTTTTACTTGGAATCAAATTCTAATTAGGCTTTATCTAGGATCTTTTAGGAGGCCTATAAATACAAAAATAAAGGATCCCTAGACCCTTTATTGATCGGCCGAAATTCCAAGAGAAGAAAAAGAAAAAATATTTTAAGGTTTAAGGTATTTTCTAATCCTTGTTTAATTCTAGTCTTTATTTTAATTAATGTAATCTAGCATGATGGATTAGGGTTTTAAACATGTAATTTTTGGCTAGGGTTTGGATTAGGGTTTTATGTTTCTGAAATTTTATGATGTATAGATCATGTTTGATCATTCGTTTGATTGTTGTCATGATTGGGTTAGTCGGTTAGGGTCTAGATCGCCTG
The DNA here is from genome assembly GCA_026074375.1 of Tanacetum coccineum. Taxonomy (NCBI): domain Eukaryota; kingdom Viridiplantae; phylum Streptophyta; class Magnoliopsida; order Asterales; family Asteraceae; genus Tanacetum; species Tanacetum coccineum. The sequence continues at coordinate 7,910 of BQNB010155407.1, forward strand.
AATTAGTTGGTTAATTCACTGCAGAAAGTTAGGCAGTTTTGTAACGGTCATAACTCAATCATAAATTATCAAATAAATAATTTACAACATACTGGAGATAACCTCGGAGAGTCTACTTTCCATAAAAGTTATCCTCGTGAGTTTTTATGGTCGGGAAGTGGGTCAAAAGGTCGTTACAAAATCAGTGTGTAAAAGAGTGACGAATTTCAGTTTTGGTTTTGATTTTTCTAAAAATACTTAGACATCTAGTTAGAGGCTACAAATCACGTGGAAGTTAGTTTATATATTGTGTGTGAACCCTGAATGTTCGCTAAGTATGTAAGGAGGTCTAAAGTTGTCAGCTGGTGCCATACTTTTAGGGGTCAAATTCTGGACGAATTCTGGACACTTTGGATTAATGAATTTCTAAAGGGTATTTGTAAAAGGGTAATGGATTTGGGAGAGCCATGAGAGGTTTCTAGGACATATATGTAGCATGGTGAATTTTGGTTTGAATTATAGAAGTGTTTAAGTGGTACGTTTAGGACGTGTAAGTGAGTATAAATTCTGCTCAAAACCAAAAAATTTAAAGTGTAGCATTGAAGTGTAAATGACATATGTAGGAGTTGGAAAAGGGTTAAAATCAAGTATAAAACTATGGGTAATATCTTAGATATCCATCATAGGTGAGGTTCATCATATTGGGTTGAATGCCTACACTGAGTAATCATTATAGTTGCTTAAATTGTTTAGATTATCCGGATTGAAGTGGGTTTGAGAAGCTTTTGTTGATTCTTTAGGTCTCGTTCTTTGGGAAGCTAAGCATCAGGTGAGTTTCATAGTCCCTCTTTTTAATATTTTAAATTGGGATGGAAATGATGCTAAGTGTTTTGGAAATGTTTTGAATTGCTGTGATTATGTGTTTTGATTGCGTGTGGACATTATGTGATTGCATATGGCTTGTTGTTGCATGATATTATGTTGTGTTGAGGATCATTAATAGTGGGGCTGATCATCTCACGGATCGTTAATTTGAGATTGATCAACTCAGTGAATTGGTATGGGTCCAGGCCTAAATATAAGCTTCAGCTGGTAGACTTTTAGGTGCGTAAGTGACGTATGTGGGATCGGAGGGGTACGCCTACCCAGTATATGTATGGTTGGTTTGATATGGTGATTTGGTTTGCATGTTAGCATAAGTTCATATGTTGCATAATTGTCCTATATTGTTTTGATAATCACAGTAATTGGTTTGAAAGGTTTATAATGTGAGTCTTAAACCTATGACTCTCACCAACCGTTGTGTTGACGTTTTTAAGCATCATTTTCAGGTGAGCTTCATGAGAATATTGAGGTTAAGAGAAGTGGCTAGAGCGACTGCTAGGATTGCATTGGAGTTCGCTCCTGAGTTTGTTTATGTTTATTGTTTGGATTATGTTCTGCATGTCATTTATTGACGAGACCTCTTTCTCATTAATAAAGACACCATTAGGTTTTGGGTATTGTTATGACACTTTGTGTCTTTGCTTTACTTTAGTTTTCATTTTAGTATTCTCTGTATAGACACCATGTGTTGTGATGATATCCATTCTTGTTTACGCCTCGCGTTTCTGCCTTGGCGGGGTGTGACAGAATGGTGAATAGTAACTTCACCTTTGTGCCTTTTTCCTTTTTCCTTTAATTTTGACTGAGTCAAACGAGGGCTTTGACTTTGGGCTCGTGTTTAATATCAAAAGGATATGGGCCACATTTTTAGATTTGGGCTCAGGTAAATGGTAAAAAGGGGTAGGGTTAATATAATAGACTTAACGACCGTTAGTCCTTAATTAACAAAGGACTAACGGTGTTATTAAATTAAGGACTTTTGGTGAAAATGTTTTAACAATAAGGGCTCATTTGGTATTTTGAAGGTTTTGTCATCTTGTGAGTTGACCAAGGTTGACTTTGGTTAACTTTTGTTGACCTTTGCTAGTAAATTCCTGGCTCTTGTGTACTCATTCCGTCTCGTGTTCCTTTTTGTCTAGTTTTTGGCTCTTTTCATGTGATTTTTGCAATATCCGTACCTACACATCACAAAAGACAAAATACACCATATTCAAGCATGATATGTCAAATTTTCATCTTTTTAGGGTTATTTTTGGTATAAAACGGATATGTGATTTCTCACATATCACGTATATTACTATAAGAGTCTTAAAATTAATACTTATATAAGTTATTTTTGTTTTTACAGCAGTCACGTCTTCTGCATCATCTGCGGTTACCTACACTTTCGTCTAAACCGATTTTGAGCCAAGGAGGATATTTTGGGGAGCTGACAAGGAACTGTCAGACGATGGTTCTCCACGAGTCATTGTATACGGATACGATGGACTCCCTATACAGCCGGTAGCCCCACCATCATCGGATTACATATCTGGCCCCAAGGAGCCACATACACCACCAGTACCACATGACGAGGATTAGCGTGAGCCTATGTTCATACAGCCACATGATCCTGACTATGTGCCAGAGCCTATGTACCCTAAGTATATACCATTGGAGGATAAGCTTGTGTTTCCGGCTGAGGAGCAGCCATTGCCTCCTGTTGTTTCACCTACTGCTGAGTCACCAGGATATGTTACAGAAGTTCGATCCAATTCCAGAGGAGTATAGGATGATGAGAACGGAGGAGGTCCGTTTGACTACCCATTGACCATGGGAAAGGATGGAGATGATGGTGGATAAGTCGTTCATCCGGGGATAAGGCCGTATGAAGAGGATGAGGAATGGGAGGATGAGGAGTAGTGAGGAACAACTTAGCTCCGTCGACTCCCGCTTATAGTTGTACTACTATTGAGCTTGTGTTCCCCACATGAGGAATAGAGCCGATTACAACCACCACTCTCCACTGACTTTTACTACCAACTGAGCTAGGATTACTGTCTGTTCAGGCTTCCATATCCCTTCCACCAGAGGCAAAGGTTGAGAGACTTCTAGCCATGCCTACTCCACCACCATCACCACTTATCTCACTATCACCACCCTCTGCAAGGGAGCGCCTTACTAGGTGCACGGCCCCATCTGCACATTCATCACCACCACCTGTGCCATCACCATTACTACCAGCATCTGGGTGTCCAAACCAAATCCAGATACTCATGATAGCCTCTACTCAGGCCTTTGTTGATGCGGTTACTGCCGCATTACCATCACCTCCACTACTACCACTACCACCATCTCTATACATACCACCATCTATTGACTGTAGGGATGATATTCCCGAGTCTGAGCGGCCACCTCGTAAGAGGTCGTGTTTGTTTGCTCTAGGGCCTAGGTATGAGGTCGAGGAGAGTTCTAATGCTAGACCTACCAGAGGTCGAGGGATCGATTATGGGTTTGTCAGTATGGTAGATGCTGAAGTGAGACGACGGGGGATTAAAGAGGTTGGGTATGGTATTAGGGATACTTGGGTGGATCCGGCAGAGGCAGTTCCTAAGATAGTACCTATGACCTTGGAAGATGTCAATACTAGGGTTACAGAGCTTGCTGAGCTCCATGCACATGATATACAGGACTTATATATCAGGATAGTAGGACTCATATATCACAGCGAGTCACTATAGAGTGGCAGTGGGCCAACTTGCTTATGGAGGATAGGATAGCTCATCAGGAGACAGTACTGATTGTGGAGGAGGAGGCCTATGCTTCCCGAGAGGCTTAGGCTCATTCGGTAGGATTGAGTCAGGCAGTCCATTATGAGCTTCAAACCCACCGTGAGCAGGTGTATGCACACGAGTCCCAGATCCAGGCACATCAGACACAGCTACAGCTGCAGGGTACTCTTATTCAGACACAGCACCAGGTACATGAGACTCGCTCCCAGATGCAGCAGACTGAGATGGCAGAGCTGCGAGAGACTGACCATAGACGTAAGGCACAAATGGTAGAGATTCTCTAAGTGATGAGAGACATGAGATGAGAGATGGGTGACATGCAGGCCGAGTTGTTAGCACTACGAGAGCAGCAAAGGAGAGCTAGACAACCAGGACCAGATGTTAGAGTTCCAGATCACCAGGATGCTTCTAGAGATGCCGATAGTCACATCTAGTGATTTATGTCATTTTACTTTGCTAGGCAGTTGTACAGGCATGTTAAGTATTAGGGGTTCTCCCCGCTAGCATAGCCTTAGATCTTTTGTATTGTATTTTGTGTACCAAAAACTATTTCATGTAAATTTTCCAAGTTATGAATGAAATAGATGTGTTATGTTGTACTATATACCTCTCTTGTGTTGTTGTCTCATTTGTAAATTATTATATATCTTGTCATGACCTCACATTTTGTCTCTTGTAATTTAGACGAATCATGGCACATGTGAAAAGACGAGGACCGAATACCCTACCTAACAACACCAACCCAAACAACATTACTCCAGAATCCGTTCAAGCTATGATTGATCAAGCTCTTCTGCGAAACTTCACCAATGAAGACGGAAGCCACAGTTCACACGGGGATAACCGAAGGAATGTGCAAACTACACGCCCTTGTTTCTACGCTGACTTCATGAAATGTAAACCTTTGAACTTCAAAGGAAATGAAGGCATTGTCGGTTTAACCCGGTGGATTGAAAAGATGGAACCAGTTTTCCATATCAGTGGTTGTGCTGTTGAAAATCAGGTTAAGTTTGCCACCTGCACTCTGTTAGGGGCTGCTTTGACTTGGTAGAATGGTCAGATAAGAACCTTAGGTCCTGATTCATATTCGATGACTTGGGAAGTACTCAAGAAGAAAATGACGAACACATATTGTCCGCAAGGTGAAATCAAGAAAATAGAAATCGAGTTGTGGAACCTAAAGGTCAAAGGAAACGATGTTCTAACATACACTGAACGTTTCCAAGAGCTAACCCTAATATGTACCAAGTTTGTTGCTAATGAAACTGAGAAGGTTGACAAGTACATCATTGGACTCCCTGATAACATTTATGGAAATGTGAAGTCTTCCAGACCTAAGACGTTGGATGAGACTATTGAGTTGGCCAACGACTTGATGGATCAGAAACTTTGCACCTATGCGGAAAGGAAGACTGAACACAAAAGGAAGGCTGATGATTCATTTAGAAACAACCATTGCCCTCAACAACAACCCTTCAAGAGACAGAATGTCGCCAAGGTCTACAATATGGGGGCGGGTGAAAAGAAGCCGTATGGTGGATCTTTGCCCAAGTGCACCAAGTGCCATTTTTATCACAATGGCCCCCGTGACCTCAGAAAGCAAAAAAAAGTGTAACAAGGTAGGGCACATTGCCCATACTGCAGAGGTGTCTGCAACATAATGTTGCTAATGCTCAGAGGGATAATAGGGCAGTTCCCAAGGGGAATGGTTGTTTTGAATGTGGAGCTCCAGGACATTTCAAGAGAGATTGTCCAAAATTGAAGAATAAGGATGGGGGAAATGGGAATGCACAAGGCTGGGTATACGCAGTTGGAAATGCAGAGAAGAATGGGAATGCATCGAGGAACCCAGACTCCAATGTCGTCACGGGTACGTTCCTCTTAAACAACCGCTATGCATCTATCTTATTTGACACTGGTGCCGATAGAAGTTTTATATCTACTGCGTTTAGTTCCCTGATTGACATCGCCCCAACTCCATTAGAAAATAGTTATGATGTTGAATTAGCTGACGGGAAAATAGTCGGGATAGACACTATTATACGGGGTTGTACTTTAAATTTCTTAAACCATCCGTTCAACATAGATCTAATACCCATAGAACTGGGTAGTTTCGATGTTATTATTGGCATGGATTGGCTAAGAAGGTGTCACGCCGTGATCGTGTATGATGAGAAACTTGTTCGAATTCCCTATGGGAATGAAACCTTGATTTTTATGTGACGAATAAACCAACGGCAGAGAATCTCGGTTGACCATTATCTCATGTTCAAAGGCTCAAGAGTACATGGCGAAAGGATGTCAGATCTTTTTGGCACAAATATCCGCCAAGAAGGAGGAGGACAAGTCGGAAGGAAAGCAACTTAAGGACGTACCAATCGTTCGAGATTTTTCGGAAGTGTTTCCCGAGGACTTGCCGGGTCTTCCTCCAGCTCGACCAGTGGAATTCCAGATCGACTTGATTCCAGGAGCCGCGCCCGTAGCTCGAGCACCGTATCGATTGGCACCGTCCGAAATGAAGGAATTGTCGGAACAACTACAAGAGCTTTCCGACAAAGGCTTCATAAGACCTAGTTCCTCACCTTGGGGAGCCCCGGTCTTGTTCGTCAAAAAGAAGGATGGGTCATTCAGGATGTGCATTGACTACCGGGAGTTAAATAAGCTAACAGTGAAGAATCGTTATCCACTCTCGAGGATCGACGATTTATTCGATCAACTCCAAGGATCCAGCATTTATTCAAAGATAGATTTGAGATCGGGTTATCACCAGCTGAGAGTACGAGAACAAGACATTCCAAAGACGGCATTCTGAACTCGGTATGGTCATTACGAGTTTCAGGTTATGCCCTTCGGACTAACAAACGCACCTGCGGTATTCATGGACCTCATGAACCGAGTGTGCAAGCCCTACTTGGATAAGTTTGTAATCGTCTTCATTGATGATATACTTATTTATTCAAAGGACAAGAAAGAGCACGAAGAACATCTTAAGGCAATTTTGGAATTGCTTAAGAAAGAGAAGTTGTATGCCAAGTTTTCAAAGTGTGAATTTTGGATTCCGAAGGTACAATTTCTCGGTCACGTCATTGATAGCAGAGGCATTCATGTGGATCCAGCCAAGATAGAATCTATCAAGGATTGGGCATCTCCTAAGACACCGACGGAGATCCGCCAATTTTTAGGTCTTGCTGGTTACTATCGAAGGTTTATTGAGGGATTTTCAAAGATTGCTAAATCAATGACGAAGCTTACTCAGAAGGGGATCAAGTTTGACTGGGGTGAAAAGGAAGAAAACGCTTTTCAGTTAATAAAGCAGAAGTTGTGCAGTGCACCAATTCTGGCTTTACCTGAAGGAAGCGAAGATTTTGTGGTCTATTGTGATGCTTCACACAAGGGTTTAGGTGTTGTGTTGATGCAGAGAGAGAAGGTGATTGCCTATGCTTCTCGACAACTAAAAATTCATGAGAAGAACTACACCACTCATGATTTAGAACTTGGATCGGTGGTGTTTGCTCTAAAGATATGGAGACATTATCTATATGGAACCAAATGCACCGTGTTCACCGACCATAAAAGTCTACAACACATTCTTGACCAAAAGGAGATTAACTTGAGGCAACGCCGTTGGCTAGAATTGCTAAATGATTACGATTGTGACATTCGTTATCACCCGGGGAAGGCAAACGTAGTGGCCGCCGCATTGAGCCGTAAGGAACGGATTGAGCCATTGCGGGTTCGAGCCTTAGTAGGCGGCATGATCAGAAGGGATAAACCCAAGGAAAAGTTGGAACCACGCGCTGATGGAACCTTATGTTTAAACGGCAAGAGTTGGTTGCCTTGCTATGGCAACTTAAGA
>BQNB010155409.1:0-10705 GCA_026074375.1 Tanacetum coccineum
ATCTTGTGCTGTTGATCTTGAAGTAACACGCCCCGGACCCTTATTCCGCTGCGACCCAATTTGGGGGTGTTACTATTCTGAAATGAAAGCTGACGACCTTATCACAATCTTAACGGGGATAATTGATATAGAAAAATGATAATAAACAGCCACGTCACGCAACCTGAGTAAATATGTTGAGTCTTAGGAAGATTGTACTCTAGAACTTTAGTTTTAAGAGTTATGAGTTTGATTGAAGAGTTTGGAATTATTGTATCACCGTTCGGGCCATCATAATTCAGAAGTCATTCAGTAAACGTTTGAGGAGCTAGGGCACTTTAAATCGTAAACCCAACAACTCAGTCAGAACGTAATACCAAGATGAAACTCCTTAATATGAAGCTCCCTAGTATTGTGATACGATATAATCGGTTTTAAGCGTTTTAATCAATATCTGGAAATGTTAAGCACGAGAAGCGTTAATTAAAGCTATGTCTGGTAAGGTTTTAAATATAATTTTACACTTTTTCAAAATGTTACATTTTAGACCCTGGGGTTTGGAAAATTGCAATTAGGCCCTTGGAGTTTGCACTTTTACGACTTTGGTCCCTCAACTTTTAAAGATATACCAAGTAAACCTTGCACTTTGAAAAGTGACATAATAGACCCCTATAGTTATAACTTTGATAAAATGACATTTTCAGCCCCTTTAGTTATAAGTTTCAGAAAGTTACGATATATACCCCTTGCATGGATAATAATTACAAAACATGTCCAAATTGCCATGCAAGCTTATTTTAACATTTCAAAAGATATTTATAAGTTATAATAAACTAAAATATGAAGTTTTAACATAACGCAAGTTTAAAATAACGATTCGTTAGGCTAGGAAGCAAACCGGGTTAAATTAGGGTTTCAAAACATAAACGCGAGGGTCTTAAGGTCAAATTCCTTCATTAATCAATAAAGTGGTTATTTTAACATTAGTTAAGCATGATAGGATATATTATAACAATATTTAATCATTATAACATTTAGTTTTAAGAAAAACGCGAAATTAGGGTTTCGGGTGTACGGTTTTGGATCAAAACGGAAAATGAGCATGAATTGAGTTATGAAACTTTAACAAGAGTATATTTAGGATCATATGAACATTATAAGGGTGTATTAGCAGAAGTAGAACATTCAAAACATGTGTTTGAGCTTTAATGATCAAAAATGGTGGAAATGGGTCATTTCGGGTAGTATTTCCACTCGTACGCCTTGTATCTTTACTCCGAGGCTTTAATTCTTCAGGTCTTCGCTTCTTGAACTTATTTAATGATCCTAGGATCATAAGGGAGCAAAGGATTGCTACCAAATGGGTTTGAGAGAGAAGAGATGTGTTGCGAGTATGAATGAACACCCAAAGGCCCTATTTATACTATTTTGAGGATGAGGAGGTTAAGGAACCCTTAGCTTCTATTATTGACACATAGGAGGGATAATATGTGATGTGTATAAGCTAGAAAAGCAAGTGTGGGAGGTCTAGTTTGTAGGTTTGATGTGTTGGATGGTGTTGTTGCTTGTCGCGGCTGTTATGGCTAGAAGGAGGGAGATGTGGCCTCATTTGAGACCAAGAAAAGGTACAAGGAGCTTAGTAAGTTGCTTTAAGGGTTGAGGTGCTTGTCATGGAGCTGCTTTGCACATGGTTGGTGATTAAATGGGTCAGTTTTGAAGGAAAATGGGTTACGGGTCTGTTTTGGTTCGATTTGGGTTTTCTCGTGTTTTCAAGCTTATAATTCGTATGTCCTTGGTTAAAAATGATTAGTTACTGATCCTATGACATATATTAAGGCTTATCATCAGAAATTAGCAAGTGGTTTGGTTTAAAACGGGTCGAAAATGAGAAAGTTAAGGCACGGGTCATATTAGGGCTTAATTAGGGTTTCTTTGACTTTTCTAGCTTGTAATTCGTGTGTAAATGATCAAGGGTGATAGAATATGTCTTGAGCACTGTTATAAGATTTATTAATGATATTTGATAGTTTGGTTTTTAAGTTAATATGATGTCGAATTGAAAGGAATAAGCCAATAGTTGAATTTAGGGTTTATAATGGATTTATTGGGTTTTCTAGCTTTCAATCTTTTGTATATTGCCAAGATAAGGATAGATAATGAATTTTAAACTCATTTTATGGTAGTTTACAATAGTTCTTGTTGATTGTTCTTCGAGTTTAAAATGGGTAGAAACGAGGTAAACGGGTCAATATCACAATTGGGCACAATTCGGGTTTTCTGGATTTGTTCTTGTTATAATGATAGTGAAGATGATGAATGATTTTATGATTTGAGATTGTTGTAATTATGTTATTATAACTGATTAAGTATTGGTTCAAGTTTTACAATGGATAAAAACCAGAAGACGGAGTCTTGTGTAGTATTTAGCATTTGCGTTGGGGTTCAGTCTTTTGTTGAATTTGGGTTGTTTTTGAGTGTAAATATCTTGTAAGAAAGCTTATGAATAGAATAATTAGGTTTACACATTGTATAATGAGGGTATGTAGCTTGTAACCAAGTGGTGGTTGAAGAAATTAGAATGAAATGGAGGTTTTAAAAATGCTTTTTTAGAGATCATGCCCTTAATGACTTGTATATTGAGCTTTTAAGGACTTGTACCTTTCTTTGGATAGAATGTATATTCATATGAGATGTTATATTACTTGTACATATGCTTTAGTATCTTATATATTCACTTTAGATATTAACCCTTCATGGAATTAGGGTTTAGAGGCATATGATAACGGTTTAAAGCCCGTTTTGATATAACGTTGCGAATGGTACATTATAGGAATAATGTACTTTGTAATAAGGATATGATGATATTGACTTGACATATTGTGATGTTTGCTTGACATATATGAAGACAGGATGGCCATAGATAGGTTGCGTGAGCTCGTCTACTTTAGTTATGCAAGTTACCTTGCTTAATGAGATATTGACAATGCAAGTAATGTAATAAAGCGAAAAATTTCCCCGTACAATTGTGATAATAGTAAAATAGGTTTTGCATTTGATGAAAATTCTTAGGTTGTTATATGGTTGAGATCTATCAAGAGAGGTGAAAGAGTGTATGTGAGTGTGGTTGAGAGTGTGTGTGTAAGTTATGAGGATACAGGTAACAGAGTCAAATTAGTGTAGCCCTCTTAAAGTACGTCTGTGTAAATTCGTATAATATAAAAATAATTAGTGGTAGTTTGTGGAGGGTACGTGGGGGTTTGGTAGGAGGTGTTGCAGCAAGTGTAAGGAGTTATGTGTGAATGTGAAATCCCGATGTTACCCCTAATAAGTTTAATAAAAAAATTTATTTAACTCTAATTAATCCCACCAATATGATGAAATGTAGATGAAAGGTCCGGATGTGTTCAATGGGTCTATGCTAAAATGAGAGTCTTTGTTGATCTTTCCACATATATATAGTAGTTTAAATTACTTAAGTTTACTATATTAAAATATAAATTTGTAGTTACAAAACAATATAAAAACATTAAATAATTATAAAATGATAAATCTTTCATCTTGTCTTCTTCATGTGATGCATGATCTAACTTTGCTTTTTTGTGACTTCTGCAAACATCAAAGTAAATGTATTTTTTTTACTATGTGTTGTTTTCTTATGATAATAATTTTGGAATAATATACTAGTATCATGGAACCAAATAAATGCTAGTGATTATTGAAACTAATGCAAACAAAATTGTTGTTATTCGGATGGCGTGGCATTTATGGCACCCACGGTAGTGCAGACGGGGTAGCCATCGGTTCGATGATATCGGAGATGATGGTTTTTTTTAAGTTTAAATCTGAGGGATCTTAATTTGTTGTTACTGAACTAATTTGATATCCCATGTTCATCATTTTGTGTCTTATTTAGAAATTGAATGTTCATCATAGCTAATTATAACTACTTTAGAACGGATATTGCAGAGTTACTACTGAAATACATGTATGATGTATCCCGAGGAGACTATCATCCTTAACGTTATTTCTTCAGTATCAACATAACTATCAGAACGTGCACACCTCATGGGACGTCGAACCTTGCTCGCATTCACATGTATAAACACGGAAGGAAACATGATTGAGGGGGTTTCGGGACTACGACTGAAAAGTTATGCTCATTGATACGTGAGAGAGATGATGATCAACAAAACACATAATTGTAGTTCATTCAAAATCTTTTTTATTACTACAAAATAAGTTCTTATCTTATGCTAGAAGAGTTCGACTTATTGCTTATGTTCTTGGTTCAATGCAAATATACTGGGCATCTGTTTTCCTTCTCCCAATGTCCACTGTCGAAGATATTGAAAGAGTTCTAAAGGGCTTTCTTTGGAATCAAGGGGACATGGCTAGGGGTAAAGCCAAAATAGCATGGAAAACCATCTGCAAGCCTAAAATGAAAGGAGGTTTAGGATTCAAAGATTTAGGTACTTGGAATGAAGTTCTCCTGACTAAGCACATTTACAATATTGTTGCCAATAAAGAAACTTTATGGGTGCAATGGATTCATATGGTCAAGGTAAAGAAGAGGAGTGTTTGGGAGATTGATGTGGAATCTAATGATAGTTGGATATGGAAATCTCTTATTGGGTTAAGAGAAAAGGTAAGAAATCATATTGAGCATGTGATTGGGAATGGGGAAAACATCTCTGTTTGGTATGATAAATGGTGTGTCAATGGCCTATTACGTCATTCTATCACTAATAGAGACATATATGATGCAAGGTTTAATGATAAAGCTTTTGTAGCTTATATGATAAACAATGGTCAGTGGATATGGCAAGATGAATGGCAGAACAAATTCCCTAACATTTGTAGTATTAGAGTTCTTAATATTACTAAATATTACTAATGAGAAGGATAAAGCTGTTTGGAGGTGTAGGAATGGGAGTATCAAGAAGTTTTCAGTCAAACAAGTTTGGGAGGATTACAAAAAGGAGATGTCTGATGTTAGATGGGGGAAATTGGATTGGTTTACTCAATGTATTCCAAGCCATATGTTTGTGGTATGGATGGCTATCCATGGAAGGTTAATGACTCAAGACAGATTATTAGTGTGGAACAAGGACACAATATGTTGTGTTCACTATGCAAAACGTGTATGGATTCACACAAACATCTTTTCTTCCAATGCTCCTATTCTGGTTAAATTTGGAATTTTTTAAAAAAGAAGATTACGGGTACTGATATTCCTAATGATTGGTTGGCAATTGTTGATACTATGGCCAATAAATTCAAAAACAATAGTATTAAAAGTGTCCTCAGCAAGATTGTTTTTGGAGCAGCTGTGTACTATGAGTGGCAAGAGAGAAATAAAAGGCAGTTTTCCAATGAAAGAAGAAATGTGGATGAATTGAGTGAGATTATCATAAATACTGCGAGACTCAGATTAAGTAGCATCAAAGTTATAAGGACTACTTATGTGAAGAATGTGGAAAAAGATTGGGATGTAAAATTCAAAGTGTGCAGAAGTCCTACTCCTAAGATGTTCTAAAGGAGTGTTTCGGAGAAGTATTAATCAAATGTGATGTTCAAATTGAATATCTAAATCAGATGACTGGTATCTTGATGAATTTTTGAGCCTTTAAAGGTATTTTACTATTTTGATTGGCCTGGTGTGGAATCAAGATTTGTGCTCATGCTTTGAAGTCTTATAGAATTATCATAAGGCAGTTTCGTGTGGTTTATTATTCATGATACTATGTTCACTCTTAACATATGTGATTATTGAGGAAGATCACTCTTATGGCTAAGTATTGAAGGCCAGTTGTTTCTTTTTGATGATTGAGATCAAATACAATGAATGGCCTTATACTTTGGGTTGCGGGCTAATGTTCTTTTTATTCTTCTAGTTGGCCTTGGGAGGGACTAGTTAGTTTAAAATTTTCATTAGTTTTGCTAGCTCATAAGGTAGGTTTCTCACTGTGAAGGGTATCGATCTGCAGTTATAGCTCAAGCTACTAGGAATAGTGAGCAATGAAAGATGATGCTACTTGGTCTTAGTTTTTGAGATATTAAGGGGGTCTGGTTGGTACTCATTTAGGGTGTGTGTTCCTAGCTTCTGATGTCCCTTAGCTTTGCTATTGGTGGAAATGTAGGAAGCTGGCAGAGCCCCTAAATGGAGAGGTATGAGGGTTATAGCTTTCATAATGATGCATTGTGGTTGAAGGTTGAATTATCAAATGGGAGTTAGGTTAGGAAATGTAGTTATGGAGCTATCGTCTGGTGCTTAAATGGGTGATTGAATTGAGATCTTGTTGATGCTTATATCAAGATTGATGCAGAATTCTTATGTTTTCCTCTGTTATATCCGAGATAGTATTAGTCTGTCAGAGATTTTTTTTCTTTGTTAGTCGATATGTGATAGGCTTGAATATTGATTATTGCTAATTGGGTCTGTCCGGTTTAGCTTCATTTATTCTTTGTATTGTAATTTTGTTTGTAATTAATATATGTATTCACCCATTTGCACCAAAAAAATCTTTTTTATTTATGTAAAGTCGGGTTTGTTGGTTGTGTGTTGCTCCGTATAAGAATGTTATTGGAGATGATGCTTTTTTGGTTTTGTTTTATAAGAATGTTAGTAAAAGATGACGTGGCAACGCCTATAACCTGTGCATATAACTCGGTGCGCCTGTTTGTACAATCATGATCCCACGTAGAAAGCACAATGAAACTTCCATATAATTATAAGAGAGCTCGGTGAGGGTGCCATTGGGCACGCCAAAGACTCCAACAACACACGAATAAGATTTATACCACACCAGCCCTCAAGTCATTGCTCCTGCCGTTGTGTTTTTAGCCATCCCACCCACTTGCGGCATTTTTTTTGAATGAGTGGGTATTTTGTGTGACCGAATAAGTGTAATTGGTATTTTTGTTGAGGAAGACGTTTTAGTTATTGAGGTGTTATTAGAGGGATGTTGAGGTAACTGGCAAATAACACGTTATTCGTCGCTCCTTTACCTAGCTCTCTAAGGCTTCTAACCAAATAACTTATGTACTCCGTATGAGTTTAGTTGTTGGTTTGAGGCCCGAAATTCATATTGTGGCCATGGCCAAGGCTGATGTGTATGTCTCCTCTTGACCTATAGTGAGATGATTTTAAACCAATCAGTGAGCACCCTTGCCTGTTTCAGACGACCAAGGAATTTAGGCTGTCTATAAGTCGAATTTCAAGATCAAGACACGCTATTATTAACCCATACACCAATGTTAAAAGTAACCACATTAATCAGCTTGTAAGCACGATCCATACTTGCACCCCCAAGCAAAGTCAAAACGAGGCAGGATAAATCTGCAGCTCTAAGATGAAAGAAAACCTGTAGTGACTGCTACAAATTACTTATAATGAATCCAGGCCCTTTTCATATTATTACTAAATACGAAGTAATGAAAGCTGTAACGATTTACCAAAATCTCACTTACAGAACCTATAATACCTTTTGTGCTGTCAAAACAAGTATAGCATAACAGAAAACCTAGCATTCGCGGAAACAAAAACAATTTATAGAGGGCAAGTTAACAAAAGTAGTCCACGAAAGAGAACAAAACAACTCCTAACTAATAAGATATATCACTACTCTTGACTGCTTATAAAATCTTCAGGTACCAGGACGTGATTGGAAAGAACTTTCATTACAAAAAGATATAGAAAAATATATCATAACGGTTCTCAAACTGTCAAACATGATAAATGCTGGGTTAGGCACGCAATGCCATGGTTGTATGCAAATTGCACAACAAAATTTTTGTTGAATGCAAAATTGCAACAATAGCGACTAAATCAATAAGGAAGGCCTATTACTAATATACTTACTTTTACCTTACCCCCGTACAAGTGTTCTAATCTGAATATATATAAAAAAATAATCGCAATTAGCCCTATCAAGAAAAAGATTCATTTCCATGTCTGGTGCACAAGAGGATCTGGATTTATTCATCAGTTTTATTGTGATAAAGAAACAGATTAATACAAACAAGAAACAAAGCATTAGCTCATATCACCATGTTTTCATTGTAATTCAGCATCAACAGAATTTACACATTCAAGATCAATTGAATATCAAGATGACCTTAACTATCTTATGTTCATTCATAATTCGAGAAACACACAAATACCCAAATTTTCATCCAAAAAAAAACTTAATCTTGAAGAAAATTTATAGAGTTCAAGTTATCAAAGTCAAAGTGTTGTGATTCAAATGGTCATATAACTCATACGTAGTTTACTTTGGAAGGCAGAACTACCGGATGAGGGTCTTGGCTGAAGAAAATTGGGTTAATTGGCACTTTCGCCGACTGAACATGGCTTAAGTTTGGGAATTGTAATTCTAAGGAGTCTGACGCTTTGTCACTGAAGATTTTCAGAAATATAAGTCGGTTTTTTCATTATCAAGTGATAAACAAAAGTTGTTTTAGGAAATCTACATACATACAAAAAGAATCTTCCCATATACTCCGTAACACCTTAGTATACCTCGTGTACTGTCAAAAACAGGAACAGCGCTACAGAAAAGCTAAACACCTATGGGAAGGAAAACAAATTGGAAGACTAAATCATCGACCATAAGATCATTAACTCGTAACATATGCATAGTAAATCACTACCCGCTGACAAAATCTTAATGTTCAACAATGCAATTGGAAAGAAATTGACAAGAAACAGATGATAACAATTATTACAAAACCAGATAAGGAAGCAGGCATGTCATACTACAGTTCTATTCCATGAATGAACAAGAACTCAATTAACACAATAACACATAATCTAGTTTCACAATTCGCATACAAACCGTACAACCTTGACGCTTAATTGTAGCACATCACAAAATAAATCAGCAAGTAATAACAATAATAATCAGTTCTTTATCAAGACAACATTTGATATCCGATGATGTTCATTCATACTAATCAGAACAAACAAACAAACACAAATCCTCATCAAGAAACACACGCGACAACAACAGGAACAATAACCCCACAGTTCTCATCCTAACAATACAACAACATATTGTCTACATGTTATTATGGGGATACAATTTTCATTCATAATCTCAACACAGTGCAATCAATGTCATCATCCTCAAACGGCGGCGGCATATTTAAATCAATGGACAAAAACGGTTTACTAAAACTGGAACAAACAACGCCATCTTCATGTCCCAAAACACCATCGTCATCCACAACCGAAGAAGACGAATCACAGTCACTCCTACAATCATCAACCCTCCTCCTAGGTTCTTGTCGTACTAAACCAACAACATTAGTCATTGGTCTAGGCCCACTAAACGATTCAAGAGTACTACTTAAACTACTACAAGTAGGCCTCACGATATTCTGGTACTCGGGTACCTGAGTTAATCCACTCATACCATTTGCAACATTATACGGCAATAAGTTATTTTGATACTGATAATAATTATTAGTATTATTAGCATCGATTGGTTGAGCAGAGTGAAATGCAAAATTAGTTTTGGCTTTAGGGCCACGAAGAGATAAGGCAGCCGCGTCGTAAGCACGCGCGGCGTCTTCAGCGGAATCAAAAGTACCTAACCAAACACGGGTTTTCTTCCATGGATCTCGTATTTCTGCAGCGTATCGGCCCCATGGTCTTTTTCGAACACCTCGGTATCTGATATCGGATCCGGATCCAGGTACATCGGGTTTGGTGGCTCCTGTGGTTGGTCTGCCACGTGGCATCGCCGATGATTGTAACCAAAAACCAGATCGAATAGAAATGAAATGAAAGAGTGTTGGTGTGGTCAAAGTGAGTGGGTGGGTTTCTGAGATGAAATAAAGATAGGGAGATGAGATAATGGTGTGTTTTTTTTTTTTTTTTTTTTTTTTTTTTATTCGAACACCCTCGGTATCTGATATATCGGATCCCGGACCAGTACATTCGGGTTTGTGGTTGGCTGCATCCTGTGGTTGGTCTGTGGGGGTGGTCATGTGCATGTGGTGCTGCCACGTGGCATCGCCGAGAAGATTGGTAACCAAAAACCAGATCGAATAGAAATGAATAATGAAAGAGTGTTGGTGTGGTCAAAGTGAGTGGGTGGGTTTCTGAGATGAAATAAAGATAGGGAGATGAGATAATGGTGTGTGATTTTCGATGTTTGAAAATTGTTTATGGGGGTTTGGGTTACTTTTTTTTTTTAAGAAATGGAAATGGATACCCTAAACTATCCTTGTTCTGTACCTCACCTCTTTCTTCATATTCAATATTTATTTATTGTTTTATATTTATTTTTGTAGGAATATAAATTGAGTGTGAGATTGGGTTGATGTAAACACTTCAATGACAAGATTTTTTTAGAATGATTTTGTTGAAGGAGGCGATTTACCTTCCTTTAAATTACTATTTTATGATGCATATTCTTCCCACTAAAATAGCTAAGTGTTATATTTTGTTTGATCTATTCGCTTTTCATCCGATCACCCAGTAGCATAAACAAATGAAAAAGTTATCGCAATTTGATGCATATTTTTCCCATTTAAATCGCCAACGGTTATATTTTGTTGGGTCTATTCGTTTTTCATCCGGTCACCAAGCAGCACAAACAAATGAAAACGTTACCGCAATTTGTTTTTCAATTGGAAGTGTGGGGGTGGTTTCTTTGCCTAAGGCATGTCGGATACTTTTGGAGATGATTGTGTAAAACAATATATACAAGAAAACTTG
>BQNB010155410.1:0-15399 GCA_026074375.1 Tanacetum coccineum
CATAATAAAACAGAAATTATCACTAATAAGCAAGAGATAAGCAACTATAAGCTAGAGAATTAAGACAGTAATAGAAATGAGGAACTTACAATTGCCTTAGCTAAACAAAGGCTCAAATTGGTCAAAGAGCTTGTCTACAACTCTAGCTTGTCTAGAAGACAAGCTAGTAAAAATCCTATAAGCTCTTCCAGGTTAAGCTTATCATCCAAGTAGCTTAAATCCATAATAAGCAAAGGTATTAATTGATTTTAAAGGTTAAAGTAGATTTAGGATTAATTGAGCTCAATCTGAGCTTATAGACTCAGATGAGCTTGTAGAGAGCTTTTGAGTGATATGAGAGCTTATAGATTACAAGAGCTTTTTAGATCAAACTAAGCAAAACAGATTTTATAAAATAACTAAGATTTAATTAATTCAAACGGATTACAATACTTTGAAAGTGGAGATTACAAAAGCATTAATAAGAAAATTACATTTTAAAATATTATAAAAGCTACTGGTCTAAAAGCTAAAAAGGAAAAACTACCCTCCTTGTAAGTGAGTGTGAGGGGCTATTTATAGCCTGAAGATGAATCTTCTAGGTCTTCTAGTCTGTTACACGCTCCTTGTAATCTCATCCCTTGATTCTTGCTAATCATTGGATCCTAATTTTGAGTCGTTGGATTAAATGAGTGAGCATACGGATTGCCAGCGTGGCATTCCGTGTGTCAGACCTTGTGCTTCTTTTGTGAGTCTTTTAGTGCAAAAATCCATTTCCCCTTGTGTTTTCTTCCATAAACGTGTGTCACTCTTTGTGGGAATTGGCCAATCAAAGCTCCTCAATGACGTTTTCTTGTGCCAACCTGTCACTTATCACTTGAATTTCATGGCCACGTCCTCAATTTTGATTTACCCCTTGATTAGAGTGAGGTTAAATTGTGGGAACGACGATGAACAGTAGTAACTTATTTTCCCGCGTTTTTACTTATAAGAGGGGTGGGTGTTTGACTCGGGGTAATTTTGTTTTGACTTCGGGCTTATAGGTTGTGGGCAAAGAGTGTGTTTTGGGCTTGGGTAAAGGGTAACAGGTTTTAGATTTGGGTTATTATAAGGATAACGAGCGTTATCTTTTATAATATAAAGAGATAACGACTGTTAGGGCTTTAGGGACCATTGTTGCAATTTTAGTTTATTTCAAGGGGTTGATTTGGGAATTTTTGGGTTTTGTCATTTAGTGAGTTGACTTTGGTTGACCAAGGGTTGACTGGAGTTGACTTTTGACCCTTCTTGCTATCAAATCCCCGGCTCTTGTGCACTCTATCCGTTCTCGTGTCCGTGTTTGTCCGGTTTTGACCGTTTTCTTAAGATTTTTACAATATCTGTACCTACACAATCACAAAGACAAAACAAGCAATATACAAGCATTTTAAGCATAATTTTGTCTTTTTAGGGCCATTTTTGATATAAAACGGATATGTGTTTTCACACATATCAAAATTCCCCAAACTAAGTGATTGTGTGTCCTCACGCAATATTATATGCTTTAAAACCAAATACCTCAAAACTTCCCCAAACTAAATCTTTGAAAAGTAGCAAAGACTTTTGTGGAGAGAGTTTAGAAATCACAAGTTATAAAACACCCCATTTTCCCATTTTTAAAACTTTTTTTTTAATATATAAACTTAGAATATTTCGACTTTCATTATTTCCATAACTGTTAGGGATCATAGAACAAGATGCATTTCGATCCGAGAATGCCCCAAAAAGGATAAATTCATCGTCCCTGACTTTTCACTTATCCAAACCAAGCTTAAAACAAAATCACAGCTAAATATCAGTGAAGATGCTAACACTACTCATATTTGCAACTTGTGAACTTTTCACTCTCGACGTTTATTATATCTTAAGTGAATGTGCTATTTTGAATTTCAACCATGGATCAACGTTTTGCAACATACTATGCTTCACGTTCCACCCAAGAATAATGAATTTGAAGGCGAGATCATCCCATGTAACGACTTTCATCTCGGCACATCCTAACCTTGCGGCTAAAGGACCAGGCTTTTGACACCCCACAGAGACTAGTATCGGGATTCACGGACCTTAGGTTTCAAAAACTCTTAGGTTTCCCGGATATTCATAGCTTTTAAAATAGAATAGTCAAAGTTCAAAAGCATATTTGAATTTAACAAAAGAGAAATCTATTTATTAATTCAACTTTATATTAAACATTTATGCAATTGTCACCCTCGACCTTTTAGAAGGCTGCAACATCGGTTGTGAGCTGGCAAGATGCAGCAAACTTTTATCAGTCTTGGATTTTTATTCTTACTATGGGCTTTCTTTAGAAGACTACCACATCGGTTGTGAGCCGGCAAGAGGTAGTAAACTTTTATCAACCCACATCTTTTATCATTATATTTTTTATCATTTTATCATTATTTTTTTTATATAGAGAAGACTTCTTTTTAAAAAATTCAAGTATAAGTTTGAACTAAGACTAAAATTTTTGCTATATAATTTGAACTAAGACTAAAATTTTTGCTATATATTACATCAAAATTGTTGATTTAAGTTTAATCTCCAAAAAAAACAGAAGTATATTAATCTGGTTTTATAGAGTTATGGGAGAAGTAATGAAAAGCAACAAGTTACATACAGGAGTCTTAAGATTTCCAAAAATTAATCCTTGTTTAGCCATCCCTTACTAATACTTAACTCTATCATTTTTCGTTCTTCGTGATAATTGCGAACGCTTAGCCTAAAAGTTAAGGAACAAGCTAGAGCTCAACATGCTTGAGCGGGTTAAAATTTACTCTTATTCTACCTAGCAAGAAAGTCAAAATTGTGACAAAAACACTTATTTTATTTTTTGAAAAAATTTAAATTTTTTCCTATTTTGAAAATTTTGGTTGGGGGGGGGGGGGGGAAAACGGGGGGTGTACGTTGAGAAACATCGGTTAAAAGTAGGCAAAATCATATCGGAAATATATAACTACCCCATACTAAAATCAAACATTGTCCTCAATGTTTCCTAGCCTAAGACTTAAAAACCTCATACTAGAACTCAAAAAGGTCGAATGTATAACTCAAGCCTGAAGAAAGTTATCACAAAAATTCTTTAGCACGTTTATTAAGTGTGCTACCAAAGATATAGGTTAGTCGATTAATAATCTTTAGGATATCGGATTTCCCCAAACTAATGGCAAGCAATGCTAGGAAGCTCGAGTGGACCGGGACAAAACACCAAACACGAGAGACTTTAGAAAATTTGGGTTCATCCTGCAAACAATCACAAGTATATCAAACAACAAACTACAAAGAATGGAGAGAGTACAAGCCTCCTCACAGAACAAATTAGAAATAAGGAAAGAAAATAGGATAAGCATGGTGTTGCCTCCCACGAAAAGCGCTTTTGTTTTTGGTTAACCGAGTCACATAGCTTGACTCGATCCCTGAATTCATTCGTCCTTAGGGAAAGTCTGGAGATCCGGGACAACCATTGTTGGTGTGTCCCCTCCGAAGTAGTGCTTAAGTCGGTGGCAATTCACTTTGAAGTTTGATTCGTCAGAGTGAGATGATTTTGTAGTGCCATATGGAAAAACTTTAGTTATGGTGAAAGGGCCAGACCATCGGGTTTTAAGCTTTCTCGATAATATCTTTAGACGAGAGTTGAAAAGCAAGACTTTATCACCAACATTGAAAATGCGGTTTTTGATCTTTGAGTCGTGAAGCTTCTCTGTCCTCTCCTTATAAATCAAAGAATTCTCGTATGCTTGATCATGAAGCTCAATTACGTTTATTAAGTTGCAGCTTCTTACCGGTGAT
This sequence comes from Tanacetum coccineum, assembly GCA_026074375.1. NCBI lineage: Eukaryota > Viridiplantae > Streptophyta > Magnoliopsida > Asterales > Asteraceae > Tanacetum > Tanacetum coccineum. The sequence continues at coordinate 3,808 of BQNB010155410.1, forward strand.
CGCCCGCGGTTTTAAGATCGAAATTAGCATGTTTTAAAGCCCAGTATGCTCTATGCTCTAATTCGATTGGTAAATGGCAAGACTTTAAATAAACAAGCTTGTAAGGCGTACAGCTAATTGGTGTCTTAAAAGCAGTACGAAATGCCCACAAAGCAACGTTTAATTTGTCAGACCATGAGGCACGGTTTTCTCCAACCGTCCTTTCTAGAATACGTTTCAAACCGCGATTGGACACCTCCACTTGACCGCTCGTTTGAGGGTGATAAGCGGTAGCTAGATGATGAGTGACCCCATACTTAGACATTAATTTAGCAAATTTGTCATTACAGAAATGGGTCCCACGATCGCTTATAATAGCTCTCGGTGTACCGAATCGGGCAAAATGAGATTTCAAAAACTTAACTACAACTCTAGCATCATTAGTGGGGAGTGCCTTGGCTTCAACCCATTTTGATAAATATTCGACGGCTACGAGTATGCACTTATTTCCTCTAGATGACGGAAATGGTCCCATAAAGTCTATGCCCCAGACATCAAAGATTTCACACACTTGGATGGAATTTTGTGGCATCTCATCACGTTGTGAAATTTTTCCCTGACACTGGCATGAGTCACAGTTTTTGAACTATCTCTATGGGCATTTTTGTAGTTTGTGGGAGATTAGAAACCTGAGTCAAAAACCTTTTTTGGCGGTTAGTAGTTGGCACGTAATGTCCCTGGTGAGGTCACTATGGCAAGCTTGTGGAGGACTGTCGACAGCTTCTTGGCCTGAAACACATCGCCGGATCACTTGATCTGCACAGGTTTTGAATAGAAAAGGGTCATCCCAAAAATAGTGTTTGACATCTTTGAAAAAATTGTTTTTCTGCTGAGTTGACATTCCTTTGACAATGAAATTCCTCACGTAGTAATTTGCATAATCGGCAAACCACGGGGTACTTGGGTTACCACGAGAAGTCACCATATTAAGTGTCTCGAGAGGAAAACTTTCGTTTATTTCCTTTGGATCGAGAACATTTTCATACAGGTTTTCTAATCGGGAAAGATGATCGGCTGCGTAGTTCTCGGCTCCCTTCGTATCAATTACTTTAAAATCGAATTCCTGAAGGAGGATAACTCATCTTAGCAAATCGTGTGCCTTGGCAATCTTTTTTTAGCAATAGTACTTAAGGGCGGAATGGTCCGTATACACTATGCTTTTATTCATGATGAGGTATGACCGGAATTTTTCAAAAGCGTACACCACAGCTAACATTTCCTTTCTGTTGTGGTGTAGTTCGATTTCCTCCTAGGTTTATTGTTTTTTTGCTTGCATACTGTTTAGGCATATAGTGGCTTCTCATGCGTTGCCCCAGAACCGCACCTATGGCATAGTCGCTAGCATCATTGCACATTATAAGCCTCATAAGGTCTGGTCCCAGTCGGGGGCAATCAGAATTGGTGCTTCGGTTAATTTTTCTTTAAAGGTCGTGAAAAGCTTTGATACGCATTCCTCGGAGAAATTAAAAGGAGTGTTTTTCTCAGGAGGATGAGTATGGTTGAGATATTTTTTGAAAAGCTCCTTGATATAAATCTACAGTAAATAAAAAACCTGCATGTTCGAGGAAGGGGGGAAGAAGTGGAAGAAAACTAATAATACCTTGACGGTTAGTTGGGTTGGGGGATTAGCAATGCGTCTATTTTTGGGCTTTTGTCGACTTCTATTCCTTTTTTGAATTTTTATGTCAAGTACGATGCCTTCTTTCACATTAAAATGGCTCCTCTCTTTTTTGTCCTAATTTAGAGCTTATTAGTGTCTTCACACCGTTTTTTTAAGCAATCTTTTCTATAATTGGAAAGGCACGTTAGGAAAGAATTTCCAAAAACTGAAAGGCATCCCTGGAAAAAACTTCCATTGTATTTTCTAATCATATCATGGAAAATAGCCATCATACACCTATCTGGAACGATCCTGGTGCATTTGCATAGACAAAAGGCATGCGGCGGTACAGCAAACGTTCCGTTATGGGCAGGTTTGAATGTGGTCTTTTCATGATCTTGCGGAATCGATTGGTATTGAAAAAATAACCCGAGCAGAGAGGAGGAAGGAACCAATCGAGGAAATCAATAGAATTTCTTTTCCTGGAGTCTCTCAAGCATTTGATCCATAAACGGCAAAGGGAAGTGGTCTTTCCGGGTAGCTTCGTTCAACTTACGATAATCAATACAAACTCTCCATCCCGTTACAAGTCTTGTTGATACTATTTCATTTTCATCAATGGTCACTACGGTCATTCCTCCTTTCTTTGGCACACAGTGCACTGGGATCACCCAAGGACTATCCGAGATTGGGTAGATCAATCCAGCGTCAAGAAGTTTTTCAACCTCTTTCTTAATGACATCATGCATCTTTGGATTAACCCTTCTCTGATGTTGGACCGCTGGTTCATAGTCCTCTTCCATTAGAATTTTATGAGAACAAAATTCCTGGTTAATACCCTTTATGTCGGAGAGTTTATTGCTTGCTTTCGGGACTTTAGAACCTTTATGAGAGCGGTCTTTTCATCGACACTCAAATCTTTAGCAATTATGACTGGCAACTTGTTGTTGTCTTCCAAAAATGCATATTCGAGATGAGGTGGTAAGTCCTTAAGTTCAACCTCAGGAGGTTCATCAATTGAAGTTTTGGCAGTTTTGGCTTCAAAATTTTAAGTTCCTTTTCTTTATTTATGGCAATAAATTCCTTGGTTCGGATGGTGGTAAAGGATCAATATTAGGAGTGCTATTTTGAGAATAAGAATGTCCCCTTCTGGGTCATAATAGGATTCATCACTTCCGTTTGATAGTTGTTAATCGGCTAGAGCATGGGAAAAGCATCAGCTTCATCTAGAAGTAGAAAATCACTATCCCGAAAGGAGTGAGAGTTGGAGAAGAATTTGAAACTATCGGGTCATATCCGGGAGTGGGATTGCCATCTGGCATCACGTCTAAAAATCCTAGAACTTCCTGAGAATACTCCTCACAAGCTAATTCAACAACATGATTCGATTCACCGTCATATCCATTATAAATAAACTGAGTATCTCGAAGTTTGTTCAAGATTATAAGTACTGGCATCATGTTCCTACCTCGAAAGGGTTAATTCACTTCGTACTCGGGTTATCAAGCACGACCCGGTCTTAAGAAAACAACCTCCCGAGAATTAGGAGGTACTCGAGGGTCAGGTTTCAAAATCTAAGACCACGAAGTCGGTGGGGAAACTGGATTTACACCAACTTTAACTGTTTGACATCTTTTAGCAATACTGATTGGTCGTGAAATCGATACGGTCTGTCTAGTTCTAGTGTCATGTACGTTCGGAAGTCAGGTTGGAAGGTTAAGCTTTTTCCACAAGGAAAATGGCATGAGATTTTTGCTTGGCCAAGAACGGCCGGTACACACTCTCCCTAGTCCGGGGGAATTTTACATGGGATAAAGGAATCTGTCTTTTGGGAGTCACCAAGGATTTTCAGGTAACTTGTTTAAGTAGACCGCGAACAATGTTCGTTCAAAGGGGTGGTTTACGCCATCTCCACTAAGCTTTTCCTGTATTTTGAGTAAGGCTTTAAGAGTTGAAGAAAACTTGGGCATAAGAGTCAAAGCATCCACGAAACTAATTTTGAAACTCATATCTTCGAAGATTTCGTAGAATTTCTCTTTTTGTTCGTCAGCGTTTTCACGGCGCTTCTTATCATTTCGCCTTGAAGGATAAGAAATTTACGGTTTCGGGTTAGGCATCGGTGCACTAACGGGAACATCAACTGGCTCAGAAACTGGATTTAGGTTTTCAATTAGGACAACCGGAGGTTGGACGTCTTCGAGTAATTTCGTTGGTTATTTAGAAAAAAATGTGTCTTTGTTCACATCGTTTTACGTTCCACTACTTTAGGAGAAGAAGTAGGAATCGTAGGTCCTTGATAAACAACACCACTTCTAGTAGTAATACCCTTCAAGTCTTCCTTCAAGTTAGTAATGGTGTTACTTGGAAGAGAACCTGAATTCGAAGTTGAAGCGGTATTGGAATTTATGAACTTAGAAAGCATTTCTGTTAAATTTGTCATCTGGTTTTGTAAACCTTGGCCTTGATTTTACATATTTCTTAATACAACATCATTAGACTTGACATAATTCTCAAAATCGGTCTTTAAAACACCATGAATTTGCTGAGCAGGGAGCGTTGATAGGTTTTGTGCTTGTGTTTAAACTTGTGGTTGTACTAGTCAGAGGGTTAGTACACTTGTCGTTTGTTAGAAGTTATTTCCACCGGTTTTGATTGAAATTGGTTTTCCTCGATTTTGGTTGAAATTATTCCCTTGATTTTGATTGAAATGGTTTTGATTGTTTTGAATCGGAGGAAAACCAGGATGTCGGATTTGATTTGCAACCATCGGAGGTCTAGAATTGGTATTTCCTTGATTAAAGTTGGCTGCAGCAGCTTGTGAAACGTACTCTTGAATGTTGTCTCGATAAACACTACCATCAGTGGCTGGACAATTTCTATAAGAATGAGCACCTACACAAGTTACACAACTCTGCTCGACCACTTTTACGGGTGCGGGAGCTTGGGCTTTCTGCTTGTCGATAAGCATTGTTTTCATCATATTCTTAAGTTCAGAAACATCGGTTGTAAGAGCAGCAACATCTGGTGAAAATTCGGGGGTAGATGGAAACTTCGAACTCACTTTGGCAACGATGCTTGTTTCCGTTGAATTTATGAAACCTTGGATTTACTCTCGATAATTCTCAAGCATTCATGAGGCATCTTATCCAAAAAGTTTCCACCCGCAACAGAATTTAACGAATCTTGATCATTAGCATTCAAAGCATTGTAAAACATATCTAATTGATGTAATTCTGAAAATCCGTGATGTGGGCATGCTCGAAGAAGATCATTAAATCGATCCTAAGCCTCATAAAACGATTCGTCAAATCTTTGTTGAAATCTCGTTATTTCATTTCGAAGATTTGTCGTTTTTGAAGGAGGAAAGAATTGATTAATGAATTTTGAAACAAGATCATCCCATGTCAAAATTGATCGAGGAGGTTCTTTTTCTAGCCAAATCCGGGTTGAACCTTCAAGAGAAAATGAGAAAAGCATAAGCTTAATTAACGTGCTTGGAATGTCCGAGAATCTCATCATCGAGGTGATCTTATTGAAATAACGGATGTGAGCATGTGGATCCTCTTTATCATGTCCGAAAAATTGTTTGTTTTGAACAAGATTGATCAAACCATGCTTTAACTCAAAATTAGCATTGATTTTGGGAATTACAATTGCATCCTCGTACCCCTCGGTGGGTGCTTGGAGCAATTGTGCCATAGTCCGGTTATCAGCCATCGGAAAACTGGGGGGAGGGATTAAACAAAAGGGTTCTTCTATATGAATGGTTCATAAAACAAGCGGGTAGAGCTTGTTGTTGTTGGTTACGATTGCGGGTTTGAGAACGAGTGCGTATGCACAAAGTAGAAAAAGAAAATTAAAAACAATTAATTTTTTTAACAAACTATTTTAACGCATAACGAGATAGATAACTTAAACCAAATAATCAAATTTACTTCACGGTAGTTCTTAAAATTTTTACTTTTTAAGGTGAGCCGTATTTCGTAAATGACACAAATAGTAAGTTTTTAAATCTTTGATTCGAGTTGGGAACTTACTAATGGATAATACCTCAATTGAAGGTATTATTTGTTGGTGTTCTTTTACCAACTTTGTTTATTATTTTTTTATTATGGACAATTTTTTTATATTTTTGATTTTTTTTATGATAATTATACTAAAAGAAAAGAAAATTATTTTTTACTTTTTATATTTTATAATTTTTTTTATTTTTGATTTTTTAACAAAAACAAAACTTTTAAAAACGAAAGGGTCTTCAAATCACGATCAACAAACTTCAAACGAGAGAATCTTAATCACAAAGCCCCGGCAACGGCGCCAAAAATTAATTCGTAGAATCTATATATACATAATTATAAAATATACAATATGATGGAAAATTACCAAATTACCCTTGAGGACAAAGGTAAAAAGGAAAATCTTCACAAATATATATATAATATAATACGTATATAAACCGGGAAGTATGATTCCCGGGTCGTTATCCCCCAACGATTTGTGAAATTGAAACCACGTATGATGTTCGGACAATGATTTGAATTGAAGACGAAGATTGATTTGATTACCTACCTCTACAATTTAAAATAAGCAAATGATAACAACTAAGCACGAAAAAAATAACGAAAAATAAAACTTTAACTAAAAACGCAAAACGGAAACACTAAACGGAGGACAAAAAACCTAAATTTCTAAAAATTAAACTTAAAATAAAATTTTCTTTTTAAATGGACTCTAATTGACTAGAAAGTATGGTTAAAGAAAAATAGAACAAAAACGGATTTGAAATGAGCTTTAAAATACGAAAAACGAGAACGGGAACAAATCTCGTTCTTTAAAAATCGAAATTTTGCAAATTAGACCCTAGGAAAGCAAAACTAATTTTCCTATAAACTTTATGATAAAAGAAAATTTTCTAAAAAAGATTTATATTTTTTTGATTATTTTTCTATTTTTTATGATTTTTTAAAGTTTTTAATAAAAATAATTGTCTAAAAATACTAAATATCTAAAAAATTCTAGAAAAAAATAAATAAAAATAGCTTTTATATTAGATCTAGGAAAAAAAAATATAATCCTTGAATATCACAGCTTATCGAAAAAAGCCACGGAATAAAGCTAAAACAGCTTATGAACTTATTAGTGGTATAAAACGTTGTATAAAAGATAAATGTTGCATGGTTATAACGAAAAAGACCCAAGAGCGCAGTGGTAATGAGTGGTGTGTGTGTGTGTTATAAAAGGGTTGAGGGTGTTGAGGTCGGGGGTTCGAGTCTTGCTCACCCCTGATTTCCACTTTCCCTTTTTTTATAAAACGTATAAATGCAAAGTTGTAGAACAGCTGAAAAATAAGCATTTTTATAAAGAAGAAACTTTTTATGGAAAAGACCTAAAATAAGCTTGTTAATTAGCTATGTAATTTGACAGAAACTACTTAGCTACTTTTTTGGTTTTTTATAGAAAACTAAATAAGCTAGTTGTAGACTAAAATAAGCTAAAGTTAAGACTAAATAAGCTATAATATGCTAAACCTAAGCTAATGAGCTATATAGAACTGTATATAAGAAGGTTAATAAGCTTAGAAAACTAAATTAGCTTAGTTATTAAAACCTAATAACCAAACAGTCCTACAGGGATCTTTTGAGCTTATTTTTAGTAAAGCTCTTGGATCCTTGTGGGTGGATTAGTTATTAAAGCTTTATATACACTAATAGCTACTCTAATCTACTTTTAAAAATGATTTTGAAACAAAATAGCTTAATGAAAAAGCTCTTTGAAAACAGTCCTAAGGCTTAAATCATGCTTAGTTTTACTTTGAAAATGAAAATGAAAAAAGGGCACTTTTGCAGCTTAATTTTTAATGACAAATAAGCTAGAATTTTAGAAAACTTAATTGTAAATGTGATATTATGACCTAAAAGCTATTTATAATCTGAAAATCAAAAGCTAAATACTATTTTAACCTACTGAAAATGAAGCTAGAAATTGTACTTATGCCTTTTTATGTATCTGATGCAGTTGACACACTTATGACCAAAACTTAAACTAGACAAAAAGCAGGCCTAATAAGACTATTCTAACAAGCTTAAAACTCAAAATGAAAGACAAGAAAGATAATGACTATTGCTAGAAGAGATCTAAGCTAAGTTATGCAAATAACTTGACATATTTCTACTAATATTAACCTAACTTATGAAAAACTAATTATCCCAATCCTAGCTTATGAATTTAGCTTACTTTCAATCCCGAGTTGCAGATCTTCCACACGTTTTTTGATGACGATGTTCTTTATCCACAGGTTGACTGTGTTGAAGAGATGAACTTTTTTGGCACCAGATAAATGATTGAGCTGACCTTGAAGATGAAGCAGGTACAAATCTTCAAAATGATTCGGATGCAGATTTTTGAAGTCAGCCTCTGAGATGTTGTATTCCTTGTAGTCAGCTCTGCGAAGAACAATCTCTTTTAAAAAAGCATACCCGCATCTTTCATAAGTCTTGAGACTGACTACACTGAGAATCCGCATGTGTGATCTGACTGTACTGTGATCTGAAGGGGCACAGTGTCTTGTGATGTAGAATTCTTTGCGTTTAAACAACCAGTGAGAAATACCATAAGCAGCACTAATATCATACTGACGTTCACTCTCAATCCAGAGGGACAAAACTAGTTCTTCAAGTCCAAAGTCTAGATATTGAGCTGCTTTCAGCTTGGATATGCATAAAGCTGATCTTCTACCTTTGTCACCTGACACGAGATACTCCAGATCCTTATTGAAGAAGAATTGTGACTGAATAGTTTCCTGACCTGGTGGTCCTCCTAGGGGTAACGGTTTGCTCACATCAGGCACCAACCGATGGCCTTCAGGATTAACCAAATCAACTTGATCCGTAAGCATACGGTGATACTCTTCCATCTGGAATTGCAGGGAGATGTTGTTCTCGTGAAAGGCTTTGGCTACCTTGTAAGCTGGGCCTTCCAAATTAGACTTACTGAGCTTCTTCTTCCCAATCCTTTTGCAAAACCATGTGATGAATGATCCCATATCACCAGTCTTCTGAAGTAACTTGTTTTCTTCGAGATCTTTGTAGTAATTGGCGAGTGCATTTCCCCAGTTATTCTCTGGTTCAGGCAAGTCATTTAGAGGAACGGACCAGTCTTTCTGGAGTTTCAGGTCTGTCTTCCTCTGGAATAGGCTTCAACCATTCTGGCCTCTGCTTGATCTTTGGAAGATGGGCAGAATCAGTGTCCTCTAAATCAGATATATTGGCAGTATCTGGCATTGGTATGTCTTCGACTGGTTGCTCAGCATGAGGACCAGACTGTTGCTTGGAGGAGCTTGAAGGAGCTTCTCTAGTGTCAGTCGTCTTCCAGGTAGATGACTGAGGAGCTAGAGGCTGTGATGAACCTGAAGCACTAGAGTCATGTCTTTTCTTTTTGCTGAGATCTAAATCTAGTGGAGGAAGAGGAGGGACTTGATCATCACGTCATCTCTTGTGGGATTTGTCCTTTTCAGCCAAGAATTCATCCCTGTTCGCCCGTTCCATAGACGCCTCAAGAGCTTCATATAGAGCCACATGTTTAGGAAGTGACTTGTAGGTACCAGTCTCAAACATGCGTTGGTGAAGAATTTCTTTCATATCAGCTTCGGGCAGTTCTTTGTAGCGATCTCAAAGTGGAGCTTAAAGAGCCACGTGTACAGCCTCTTTCACAGATTCATGGACAGCTTCATCGATCTTATGAGGTAGATCTCTAAGCTCCAAAGTGAAAACCCTGGATCTAAGATTCTGAGTCGTGTTATCAAGATTCTTGTTCTTTTGCTCTAACTCAAAGAATTTCTGTTCAAGTGTTGTGACACGCGCAACTAACTCTGAATCTGTTGAGCTTTGTTGTTGTGGAGGAGGTGGAAGGGTTGTTGTTGTAGTCGTTGTTGTTGCTGTAAAGATTGGTGCTTGAGTTGCATAGGATACAAGCTTAGAAGGAGATGGGAGATTAATAACCAGTGTGGATATTAGTGGAACTAAGGAAGACGCTTGATGAATTGGAACTGTGACCATGGAGACCACTTCTGACTCCATATTGAGTTTACCCGGTTCATCTTCAGTTGATTTGTCATTTATGAAATGATCTCCAATAGTATAAGCATCATCCAGATTCTTCATAGAAGAGAGAGTCCCAGATGAACTTAGTGGTTCCTCTAAGATGACATGTTCATCAGCCAGAAACATCAAGCTTTCATGAACATAAGGGTACACATGAGCCATGAATTCTTCATGCGTGGGCTTAGGGTTTGGTCCAACAAGAGCCACACGGCTTACTCCAGGGTCTGGTCCAGCCTGGTCTTCGTCCATGAATACCTCCTCTGGTGGAGGTCTAGACTCAGGAGTTTTACCAGGGTCTGATCCAGCCTGGCCTTGATCAAGTTCATCAGTCTTTTCTTCTAGATTCACCATGTTAGTCACATCATCACCTTGTTCTTCACCAATCTGCAGAATCTTCGTATCACCTCCACTGTTTGTCTTGTCAGTATCAGCACCTGTTTCAGCATCTGCAGGAGAGAGACTCACGAACAATATTTACGGATGTGTCAACCTGTGGCTGTGCAAAGGGTCTAGTTGATGCCTCTTCAATTGCCGAAGTCCGCCTCTGGAATATAAATTGGTCCGTGGTGCTTCTTCTTTTTGGCGTGTGTAGAGCCAATAGTGATTGTGTAGCTTGTTCATCAGTTGCTATTGCTTTTCCCTTGCCTTCAACCACAGGGAGTGGTCGTGTGGCCTCTGCTACTGATATGTGTGAAAACACATATCCGTTTTATATCAAAAATGGCCTTAAAAAGACAAAATTATGCTTTAAATGCTTGTATATTGCTTGTTTTGTCTTTGTGATTGTGTAGGTACGGATATTGCAAAAATCTCAAGAAAATGGTTAAAACCGGACAAACACGGACACAAGAACGAAAGAGAACATAAAGAGCCGGGAGAATGCTATCAAAAGTCAACAATGATCAATTCAAGTCAACCTTCAGCCAAACATGGTCAAACATAAAAAGACAAAAACCCAAAAATCCCAAATCAGTCCCTCAAAGTTAACCAAATTACAAAAAAAATCCCTAAACCCTAACGTTGTGTAAAACTCTTAATTATTAGAGTTAACATACCCGTTAATCCCTTAAAAAAATCCAATAAAGCCCGAGCCCAACTCATTCCCATGGCCCAATCCCTTTATAAGCCCAAAAGTTATAACCCGGGTCAAAGAAGTCAAACACCTCCTCTTTTATAAGAGGTAAAACGCGGGAAAAACAGTTTTAACTGTTCATCATCTTCCCCGTTTTACCTCGAGTCAAAACAAAGGGCAATTAACAATCGAGGGTTAGGATAGGTAATTCAAAGGTTAAGGGACACGTTGGCAGAGTATTACATCATCTCTCACTCTCATTAGCCAATTCCCAAAAGGGAATGACACACGTGGATTGAAGAAAACACACCAAGGGCTAGATTTTTGCACTAAAAGGCGTACAAAAGAAGCACAAGAAGGTCACATTATGGATGCCACGTTGGCAATCCGTGTGCCCCTACATCTAATCCAACGGTTCAAGATAAGCATCAAATGATTGAGGGAATGAAGGGACAGGATCTAAGAAAGGCTAGAAGACCTAGAAGCATCTTTGGCAGGCTATAAATAGCCCTCACTCACTTATACACGGGGATCATCTTTTTATCTAATTTTTTTTAGCTTTTTGAACATTTAGCTTATGTAATTTCCATAAATTAGCTTATGTAATTTTAATTCAGTTTTTAAAAGTTTATTGTAATCTCAGTTTCAACCTATTGCAATCAGTTTTCTAGTTAATGAAATCATAAGTTTTATTTTAATAAACTATCATAAGTTTTTTGACTCTCAAATGTTGTTGATACTATTACATAAGCTCCTAATAAGCTCATACAAGCTCTATGAGT
>BQNB010155411.1:2101-15399 GCA_026074375.1 Tanacetum coccineum
TCAAGATGATGATGATGAAGAACAGACTGAATCAAAAGATGATGGTGATGATTTTGTCCATCCAAAGCTCACAACTCATGATGATGACATAATACATGAAGAGGAAACTGATGAAGATGATTATTTCGATCCTACAATTCACACACCCTCTCATATTTCATCATCAGATGATGAAGATAGTGACAATGAAGTTGAAGGAGCGAATGTTGAAGGAGCAAAGTCAGATGAAGATGCTACATATGAAGAGGATCAAGGAAATGAGGCAGGCGAAGATACCAATACCGATCTTGATGGAAGAGATGATGTAATGACAGATGTTATATTACCCCAGGTTCAAGCAACCCAGGAAATTGAAGACACTCATGTGACCCTAACTCCGGTTAATCCTGATGGTCAACAACAGAGCTCGTCAGTATCATCTGGATTCGTCTCCAACATGCTGAATCCAAACCAAGATACTGGTGTTGATGATATTTTTGGACAAAATACTGAAGCCACCTCTCTCATTGATACTCCTGTTACAGCCATCATGGAGCCATCCTTCACTGCACAGATCAATCGCCCTCCAACACCGTATCCTCTCGTCATTCAAACACAACAACCACCAATTTTGACACCGGCAACTACTACAAGCTCCTCGCTACAAAATCTTCCTAACTTTGCTTCGTTGTTTGGCTTTGATTACAGACTGAAAGCGTTAGAAGACAACTTTTCGGAACTCAGACAAACAAATCAATATGCTGAAGCGCTCTCCTCCATTCCTGGCACTGTTGATCAATATCTAGCGAATAAAATGCAGGAAGAAGTGGACGTTGCAGTCCAATTGAAGTATTGACAAAAATTCGAGAAAGAGTCTAATACTGCAAATCAACAAGTTCCTTGATTCAATCCGATGAAGGATGAAGGAAAATTATCAAGGAACAAGTCAAAAGGAAGTCTTCCAAAACTTACTCCAAAAATCGAGAAGTTAAGTAAATCGATCAACTCGAGTCTGAGGTTCTGTACGATCCAATCAAGGAAGGCAATCACGTCTCTATGCTCGTAGCTGCTAATCTTTCAGAACTAGAGCTGAAAAAGATCTTTATTGACATGATTGAAGCTAAACAACTCTATATAGGTCAGACATTCAAGGCAGCTCTACAAGGCATTAGTGATGCGTTGAAGCCGACAAATTCTGTTAGATACATATGGCGTATACGGTCAAATAAAAAGACCTCGAGACGGGGCAGATGCTGATCAAGATACCCTCCGTGGAACAGACGGGGTCCAAAAGAGAAGGTCAGGAAAAAAAAAGAACCCGCTCTCTACCAGTGCTCCAAAGATGAATCGACAACCTCAAATGCAGGAAAAGGACTATACTACAGGTTCTAAGACTCCAAGCAATCTGCTAGCCAATCTGCTCCGGTAGAGAGGAAATATGCAAACTACAATGTCTTTGACGCACTGCACACAGGATATTAGAAACAGGTGTCCTGATGGACAAAGCAGAAGATAGAGGTCCAACATTTTCTGTCTGGTTTTCAACAACCTACACGACTTACCTTCTCTTTTGAACATGCATGGAAAAAGTCTGTTCTGCCGTCTGAAACTGTCCAACCTTGGTTAAGCAACTAAATCTGGCACGCGACAAGGACCTCGGAGGTCATTCCGATGAAGCTAACGACAATAAATTTGGACTTCTCCCGCTTTTTGTGTGATGGAACCGGCTAAATGTTAAAAACATCTAACACCTGGACTTGTTAGCAGGTACAAACATTTGGCTGATGAAGGTACATGCAAAGTTTGATGAACTTGGAATACTTTTGTGAGAAGCTACACAAGCCACAACAGAAAAATTGGATGGTTCAAACCCTGAAGGCCGCCACTATCCTCGATGATCTGCGACAAAGCCATACCGTGGTTTCAAATTCTCAAGGTCGTCATGTAATACCATTTCATCACTTCATCAATAACGACCTTGAGTACCTACGTGGTGGTGAGTCAAGCCGCAAGTATTCTACTTCAGTTACGAAGACCATGGTTGCAGATTACGGGCATATCAAATAGATAGAAGACTTAGTACCCAACTCAATGTGGAGTCAAATGATTGTCAAATACGACAAATTCGCCCTCTGAGGAATCTCACATTGGGGCAAAAAGCGAAGACAGTTCTATTGCTTTGGACCACAAGGGAATCAGCTCGTGACGTCCTACTCAAAAAGATGGATTCTTGCTGTCACTAAGGGCGGAAATAGTCGAATTGGCAAAATACAAGCATCTTGACTGATTACTGTACGGAAGGGTTGACGACGTTCTTACAAGTTCATAGAAGGCGACTTCCACAGACTAAGGATCCAAGACATTGAAGATATACCTGCTTCTTCTCGTGCCAGGAAACGTTGATCCTAATCTCAACGTTGGAAGAACGTATTGCTTTTAATGTCTCCTTAAGAATGTTCACAAGAAGCGTTGTCATCCAATAAGGCGTTGAGGAAGATCTTAAATGGGGGTGTGGAAAGCTATCAAAAGAATCAACCTCACAAAAGCTGACACGTTACAGATCCAATTCTGAGAAGACGAGCCGCTTATTCACACTACTCCGATGCAAGAGGAGTCATCTACCCGAGAACAAAAGACAAGAAGAATCAGATTTGATGCGCATTGACGAACTACACAAGTTCAGCGATGGTACTCTCGATGATGTTCGGACTGCTCTAAATGATCGCCTCAAGGGAATTAGAATGGAGTATCTGGCCACAGACTTTTGTGAAGCCAAACGTGACAATAGCAAATGCAAGAGCTATGAATTCAGGCGATTGACAAAAGGCTAAAGACAAGGAGGATAATGAGGAGTAGGAGGATTTGTAGGTGGAAGGACCATACGGGGGTGACTCGGTCTACAAAGGACATTGATTTATCATATGTTGTCTTCATCTTAAAAAGGTCAATCCTCGTAAATAATTCTATCTTGTGAATATGTTAATTACTAGTGTAGATTTTTTGGAGAAAAATAAGATGTGCTCGAGTACAAATTTTTCAAGAATTTCTTAGTAAATTCAAAATTTTCAAATAATTGTACTCGGCACCATCTTATAATCCCTCACAAGTTGAGGGGGAGCAAAACAATTTGTTCATCTGACGAGCTTATCTCATTTGGTCCTCCGAATGGTTAATCACAATTGATATCCTAAAATATAAGGATTAACATTTTGGATAAGGATGTAAAATGTGATTAACCGGACTTAATGTTATTGAAGAAGTGATCAAATAAAATGGACTCAATTTGCACTCCACACCTAGCATGTACTACGATTACGATGCACATGTAAAGGGGGAGACTTTTTAGTGATGTTGAATAAAGAACTCTCAAAGTGTAAATCTTTTGATATTTATCTCAAATCACTTTGATTGAAATTTTCGCAATGTTTTGGAAGGATCGTGATGAAATACCCAAAGGGACCGACCAATGCTCTTAAATTTATGAAAGTTTATAAGGCGGATAGGCTTAGGTGATTCAGATCGCCCATGATCCAGCCAGACGGGAGGGATCTACAGGATATCCACTTGTTAGTGTATTTAAGTCTTAGGTTTGATTAAAAGGAGAAAAAAGTAAGAATAGGGAATTAATGCTCCGACTGAGAGGGAGCTAACACTGGAACAAACCCAACAAGGTGTTAGTTATGAAGTCTCGGTAAGCATTGAAGGGGTTGAAGAATGAAAAAGAAATGTAAGGATAAAGGGTGAAAAGAAAGAAGCCCTCCATACATTTAGGCAGAAACCGGGTCAATACATATGCTGTCAGAGACACTAGGTGGTAGTTGAATTTGAAGACAGTATGGAACCAGTGACGCTATGCACAAACACCTCCCAGACCACTCAAAGTCTCAAAAAGACTTTGTTGTTTCAAAATCACGGAGATACACTCAATTTCTATTGACTTCTCACTCCGAGGTTAGTTGATATTGGGGAAAAGGTGGCACTCCAGCTCCAGCCTCCGCATCACTAAAATTAACAGTGCACTATTGAGTCTAGAGCTCACAGTGATCATCTATTAACCTCATTAGGGACACTTGTCTATAATTTAGCTGTTATCTTACACAATGTGAATATCAGTACATTATTCATTAGAGTCCTACGCAAGATCCATGTGATTTTGCAGAACATCGAGTGATAACTTAGGTATTCACAATGAAGATGGAAAATCCTTGCTTGAGGCAACATTCAAACTAAGCGCATGGTAGGTACTTGTGAGATTCTTTATGAATCAAATACTTGTGACAACTGGATAAGAACGTATGGTGCGATCCTAATTAAAAGAATCAAAACTAGTTCCAGGAAATGGATCAACGGTTGTTAATGAATTTTTGAAATGATTAATAACACTATCGGTGTGTCCACAAAACACAATTTTGCAAGTGTACACGATTGATTTTCAAATCAATTTTCTAGTTCAATCGGTGAGATAGTACTACTGGTCACTCTAATCGCGCTGTCTGCGTTGAGGACATATCCGATAATGAGAACATGCTGAGTCGATGAATCTAATACTTATGTGTTAGCAAGATTCATTACTACAGCTGGAAAATCCTGTCAAGGAAGAGTCTTCTTAAATTGAATCTATATGATCCACAGGTCGATTCCTTACGGATCTGAAGGTTTCTCCAAACCAAACCATGGCCGCGCATGACAAGCCATATTCGTCCCCGTTTTTTACTAACTGTTTGATGCAGGCTATTTAAAGATGGTGGTGGAGGTTCCTGATTCAGATGGCTTCACAAGATCCATAGCCACATGTATACCAGACTGACAAACATAATGACATCATGAAAGCTCAGTACATGTTTCATGACTCCGTACTTCTGATTACCGCACCATCTTTCTCGAAGTGACGAAGTGTTAAAGTTAAAGGAATTTCAAGAAAGATGCAACATTAGAAAGCTATTCCAAGTCATCAAATTAAGGAATGGTATGAGCAATGTCGGTCCAAAGGTCACAAGTCCACAAAATGGCCAAAAATCTCAAGTGATGGCGAGAGGATTATGCTGGTTGATGATCTGTCAAGTTGCTTAAGATCACAATGTCAAATTAAAAGTTCACAGGAACAAGCTCAATCCAGAAGTCAATGATCTACTAACTCAAACATATTTTTCTGAATGAGATAAGTCATGAGTACGAGCTGAAGACTAGAAAAATGAAGCATGGTTTATGCTAGGTTTAAAGTTTTGTAAATTGGAGTGTCCTCCCTTAGGGGTGAGAATTGTTGGAAACCTACAAAAAGGTGTCGGTCATGCCATGGTGTAACAGTCTTAGCTCGTAGTGATGTAATGATTAGATTAGTAATCTAGTCCGGCCCATAGACCCAATGGGTAGCCTTCAATAACCATGGGCCCGGCCTTTAGGTACTATATAAACCCTCTCCTAGCCTTGGAGAGGGGTTGGTTGTTCCATTTTACCACATTTCATTTTATACAATTCATTCATTTTCCATCCAATCACTCTCTAACATCACAACCCACATCTCACTCTTGTTCTTGGTTTGATCATAAGATTACTAGTATTCTACACAAGTCATCATTTCTGGGGAGAGGATAGCGGTTCTTTATAGTTAACTTATTTAATTCCCTATAGTCAATACACATTCTCATCGCACCATCTTTCTTCTTGACAAAAAGCACGGGTGCTCCCCATGGAGAATGACTGGGTCGAATGAAGCCCTTCTCTTGAAGCTCCTTTAGCTGGTTCGACAACTCTAACATCTCTGATGGAGCTAATCGGTATGGGCTATTTCACAACTGGCGGACGCGGCTTGGGATTCTGATCGATGCGAAGTCTTTCGTGATTGTCGCTCTCGCACAGGAGGTAAACCTGACAGATCATCTGGAAATACCTCAGGGAAGTCTCGGACAACACGGATGTCATCAAGCTTCTTCTCATCAGCCTTGATACATGCAAGTGATCTAGGATCCTTTTCCGGCCTCTCGCCTTGGACTTCAAGAATCTCGCCATTCGGAAGAGGAATACGAACAATCTTTTCATAAACTAATTTATGACAGCGCCGGTGTATGACACCATAATCCATGCCATAATTACAGCGAAATTTCCTAGTCGGGTCGGGAGTATGTCAATTTTGAACACGTGATTAAGCAAGATCTAAGGTCACAACCTCGTAAAACGTGTTGGTTCTAACCACCTTTCCATCTGATAACTCTATTCATAACTAGTTTTTTTTTTTAATGCGGTTAGGGGCAATATTCAATAAAAGGTGTAAACGCAGAAGATACAAACTCTTCTTAGCGCCAGAATCAAAATGAAATTACAAGCGTAGGTCAATAAGAAGAAACCTCATACCCAGACCACATCGGATTCTGCTGTAAATTTTCAACCACCACGTAAGCTCTAGCACGAGCTCTCTCATTCTGCTGGTTCCTTCCCTTTGGACACTTGTCCTTGAAATGTCCTCTTTCACCGCATCCATAACAAGTCACATCCTGTAGGGGGTATCTCCTGCACCTTGAACCCTAACTCTGCAGTCTTTCTCCTGATGACCAGTTCTTTGGCACTTTCGACACCTTGGAGGACATTGTCCATTGTGGTGAGAGTTGCAATGGTTTCACCTTGATAGATTCCTAGCATAACCCCTACCCTCAGCTGGGGCTGCAGCATAGGCCCTGGCAGTTTCCTGCCTCCTGTTTTGTTGCTGGTGATAGTTGTTGTTTCGGTTGCGGTTGTTGTTGTTGTTGTTTGGGTTATTGTTGTTGGTGTTTCTTTAGTGGTCTTCCCATTTCCTTTTATTGCTTTCACCAATTCTATTAGCCCTACCCTGAACTGCCTTGTCAACTAGTTTACGGGTTATGTTGTGGCATCATGCAGGAGTTGCAGGCTTTGAAGAGTGATATTTCCTTGTTCTGTCAGGAAAACCCACGAACCGCCATTTCAATCTTCTCTTTTCTGTGGGGCCAATTCAGGACACATCAAGGCCGCTATGGAAACGATTGTTGTATGGCCTCGCTGTATCTCCTTTTCAGAGTCAGAGTCCAGAGCTCTTGCTCCATCCTTTGGATTTCGGTTGCTGGGCAGTATTCCGTAGTCATCATCGTCTTGAATTCAGTCCAGGGAATACGGTTAGCATTGACGAGTCGCCTTGGGTGTGCAACCATTCCCGATCCACCTTGTTAACGACGCGAACCTCGAAAGTACTAGCGGAAAAAACATAACCTTATCTTCTCTTCCTGCACACTTGCAAAGTTTCAAAACACTTGCTCCACCTTCTCTATCCAACTCCTTAATACCCAACAACACCTTCTGTTTCCTTTAATGAGTAAGCTTTCCATTCATGAAATTCGTGTGTTTGCGGAAAACCCTGCACATTCACATTCCTCAGCATTCAGGATTAGTTTCATTCTGAACTTCCAGCACCATCTAAATTAGCCCTAGACTTTTCGTATTCTTCAATAGCTTTAGCCACATGCTTTTCCACTAACCACTTAACAGATTTCTTTTTCCATCTTCTGGGCAACATGATTCTGTCAACAATACAAGTACAAAATCAGGTAAGAATTTGTAAGAGTACGTCGAGTCGAGGTACAGGATACTAACAGAGAAAATAAGAATATTATAATACTCATGAATTTATCATCAACACAGTATGCAATTCTATAATGAATCCACATAGCCACAAGATTAAATTTCACAATGATAATTATTTTAAACAATTATAAATTAAATTTTATAATTTAAACGGTGATGCTCTTATAAATAAACATCATTAATCAGAATGGTCAATATTTATATAATCGACCGATACGAATGAATAGTAATACGCTAGAAGATAGACGTAAGGGATTGAAATTAAACCAAGTATTATATATAAAACAATATAATACAACAATGATAATCGGAAAAGTAAGTAAGGATCGGGGAATACGCGCGCGGATATCGGATAAGCGATGAAGGATTCTGTATTTTGAAAACGAAAGAAAAGAAAATTTGTAAAAATTTTGGTTATAGGATAGGTGTTTGAAATGACCAGTTTCTCTATAACCTTGGCTCTTGATACCAATCTGTAACACACCCCAAAATCAGGTAGCAGCGAATGGTAACATTGGGGTGCTACGTTATAGTACAACAAATCAAGCTATTAAGAATCGACTCAATGAGACGTTTATAATAAAGTTTCATGCGATGCATTTTAAAATATTCGAGTTTTTAGTTATTGGTCCCAAAATATTAAAAGAGTCATAACCATATATACATTCGTTCTTTTAACCAAAAGCTTTCATTAATCCAAAAGATGGACCTATAAAGTTTTTAAAGTTAACGATGTGCATCTGATTTAAGTAAACACAGAAGAATCCAATCTTTCATTGATATCCGTCACGGCTCCCATCCAAACTTATACCTTAGGACTTGAAATTAAACATGCTTAAAAGTCAACACAATGGTTTAGTGAATTCATAGGTTTATCAAGTAAAGAGTGGACCACAAGATTTAAGTGAAAGTAGACTATGAAACAAATTCAGTAGTCTAAAAACATGTATTATTGCACTAAGCTCATGACCCCGAAGCCTTAACTGTCTGTCTGCCCTAAATAGGTAGGGTGTCTGCCAAAACAGCCTACAGTTCTCTAAATGTTAAATGCACCATGATCAACTTGTGACCATAAATTTCCGGTGGGGATTGTTAGTCCCGATAGATCTATCCACAACACTAGCGCTCACTATAATAGCAATTGACGGTTCATGATATTAGGGACTTAGATGGCACTGTGGTAACTTAGGCAATAATAATCAGGCAATAATCTGGATAGCATACAGTTTAAAACACTTGTGTCCGTAGTAAAACAAGCATGTAATTTCACCCCGTAGAGTTTATAAAACAAGTAGATAGAAATGGGGCTATGAACTCACCTTGAGTTATTGATAATCCAAATACAACAGAAAACGCGTCACGAAAATGACGGAATGCAACCTAAATTAATATAGGCCGTATAAGTACTAAGTACATTGGGTAACTACTACCATATATCATTCTATATAGCTAATCACCATCTAATCGTTTTTGTGAAATCATATTTATAAGGTTAAAACGTTTAAAAATATACCTTTGGTAAAAATGACATAACTTTCACGTTTCAAGTCCGTTTCTTGCGTTTCTTATGCCCACGCTTTCGTATTAAGACGAGTTATCAAAATTTGACATTTTCATATTTTTAGTCCTCTGATGAACAGTGATTTTTACTGTTCATACCAGTTATAAACTTATTTTTATAACTTTAATTAACGTAAAACCCGTAAATGTCGTATTTTATTCGTTATAGCTCCGTTTTTAGTGATTATTTCGAGCACGTTCTTGTAATTGAAAGTTCTATCTATTTATGAGATTTACAAAAATAAATGTTTCTGTCATGAACAGTAACCTTTTATAAAAGTATTTTTATAAAGGTATTATTATCGTAAACTCGCGTAATTCGTAACTTCTTCGTTATTGATTGAAAAATTACGTTTCTTATCATTTTGGAATCTTAAAAATTTGTAAAATCTGTGAAAAATACTAAACTTTCTGTTTTAGAAATATTTTACAAATTGCTTTTATAAAATTTATTTTATAACGCGTTTAATTAACGTGTAACTCGTAAACTACGTATCTTTTTCGTTATTAATCCGTTTTTCGAGTTTCTTAGCTTTTTGGAATCGTCATGAGACGTACTATCTTATAAAAATATAAAATGACCAAGTCATATGTCGAATCCAAACATAAAGTTTACATGTCTTTCTTAAATCCTTATTCAAGCTTTGTTTTTATAATTTTTAACTTTGTAAATTACCACAAGTCTTTTATACCATATATATATTACATGTCTTACATATAATAAATTACATTAGTCCATAGATTGTCCAAATGTCCAAGTTAACAAGTCCATAACCACACTTATAAACCATAACTTTCTTAAGTACACTTTAATCACTAGTTTATACATAATCATTTTTACACATAACCAAGAGTGTACAAGTCTTACAACCCTTTTATAACCTCAATATACCATCCATATAACATGTGTACAAGTTCATAAAATCATGTTTACAAGAAAAATCCACTTTTGCAAGTTAAACATATCCTAAGTGGTGATTTTACTATATAGAACATAATATATACATATAAACTCATGAAATGAAAAGAAAAGGGTGTTAAATATCCTTAATGATGATGTATGATGATGTGAAATATGATCCAAACCCTTGTTTAGATGAAAAACCAAAGCTTACAAGCTTTCTCAAAACCCTAATCCAACTAGAAACCCTAATTTTGAAATTACTTGATTAAATCTTGCAAATGCTTAGCCAACCCTTCAAAACACCTTTGGTTATCATAGGAAGGATATGTGTATGCTTGTATGGTCTTAGAAAATTAAGCTATGGTTTATATAAATGGGGTGTTTGTAGTCGTGGCCTAAAGGGAGGGAAGAGAGGTTTTTTGTGTTTTACATTAAGGAAATGAAGTAGTATGTGTTCTAGTAGCTAGCTATACAAGTATATATCTCTTATGACTAGTCAAAGGTTGGTCATGGAAGTCTTCAAGACAAGATGAGTGAAATATGGAGGTCTTATGGTCTTGGTTAGAAAAAGTAAGGAACATCCCATGGTTTTAAGGAAAATCATTTTCAAAGTTGCAATATCTTTGTGTTTCTCCTATCTATATCCAGATATGTATATGTATATGTAAGATATTTTTGAAATTTTTGAGTATTGGGTATAAAAGTGGGTATTTGTTGAAGCGTAGAAAAGTTTTGGTGCTCCCGGGTATGCCTAAATGTATTTTATTGCAAAACGTAAACGTTTTACGCAACCAATAAAAATAAAATATAAAAAGTTTATTATTACTTTCGTAAAAATAATATATTGCTTGCTTGACGAAAGCTTTAATTCGTTTGGTGTCCGTTTACGTTAATTGTTGATTTTTAGTTTATGCGATTTTACTATATAATAAGAATTAAAAGTAAACGCGTACGAGAAAAAAAATTATTAGTAAAATAGATGACGTCGTAAATGACCTGAAAATACGGAATGTTACAGTCGCTTACAATATTTTCCGACACTCAGCTAAATGGCGAGTCATTCTTCGGGTACAACCAAACCCGTTATGTTTTTGTGAACCAACATAACAAACTTTATGTTTTAAGGCTTAAACACATAAACCATATAACCTCTGATCTAAGTGATGTATAATGATGGTAAAATGTGAGATTCAAGACATAGTAGTCAAATGGATATAAATGCCTAATCAAAATATCAATAACTCTAAGCTTGATATGAATGAACTTCTTTTGGCAGGAAGACTTCAATATATGAAGATGGCAAGAGTCCTAATTGTAATACTTCGTAAATTCAAGTCATTATTTTAAACCCATATTCCATCATCATTTTACTTTCTAGTGAAATATTTTACTTTTACGGTTTTACCGAAGTAGTACCTCGAGTTGTAGTAAATTGTCTTTTCGCGTGAACCGTCTTTAGGCTTATTATCCGTCTACATGTCCTACGTAGTTTACTATTTTCATGGTATACCCCATGTAACACCCCCAAATTGGGTCGCAGCGAAATAAGGGTCCGGGAGTGTTACTTCATAATACAATAGCACAAGATACAAGAGAACGATCTCTAAATGAGTCATTTGAAAAGTAATATTGTTGATTTAATTAAAATTGAACTTGTTATATCATTTGTCCCAAAGTTTGAATCAAAACGTAAAACTAAAATAATACAACGAGATTTGATAATTTGAATGTAAGAAGAAATCCATGAATGCAATCTTGTAAAGTTTGGACTCCAATGCACACCAGATAAGCCAAGCATCTAATTCACCAGAGAAATACATGCTTAAAAGTGTCAACATAAAGTTAGCGAGTTCACAGATTTATGTAAATGTAGGACCAAAAGAGTATAGTGCTTACTGCTTTACCATGGTATCATGTAAAATGTTTAACAACCAGTAATGTTCATTAAAGTAGTGTAGACCACAAGATTTCAAAGTGTATGACATTGTAACACATACAATATCACTAAAATGCAATTACGATTCCCTAAGCTCATGACACTGACGCTCGACATGAATGGATGCAAATTAATGCCAATGTATGCCCCGTGTAGATGTCAACCCATAACATCCCAAATCCGACATGGTATACGTTTGTTGGCCTTGTAGACACAAATCCAAGACGGGGATGTCAATCCCAAATAGATCTATTTATAACACTCGCGCTTACACAATGTAATTAACAGTTCATGATAATGGGTAGTATGGGTTATTGTTACTTAGGCACGCTACGTAATTATTGTAAAGACTAAAAAGTATTGTACTTGTGTCCTTTGTAAAATAAGCAATTTATCCCGCCTCGAGATATGTAAATGAGTATGAAAATGAGTATGTAAATGAGTATGTAAACGTGTATGTAAACAAGTTTGTAAATGAGTTACGATATCAAGTATGTAAACGAGTTTGTAATGGGTTTGTATATGCGCATGTATTCTCACCCAAAATAGTTTAAACAAGTAAAATAAGGGTCATGAAACTCACCTCAAGTGAAAATATTGAATGTAGCAAAATCAATAAAGTGAAACGTCACGAATGATCCAAAGTGCAACCTAATTAATTATAGGTCGTATAAGAATAATGTATTTAAAATAAATATACAATGTAAATTATAAAGTTATATCACCATCTAATAGTTTTTGTTTAAATTATAAACGTTAAAACAATGTCTAAGTTACATTTGTTATTAATGTCCAAGTATACGTATCCGTAAAAATATTATCTTTGTCTAATAGTTGATTATTTGTTAATAACACTTGATTTAATATTTTTATTATTTTTATAATGATATTATATAAATAGTTTAATCATTTTATAAAATAATATTTATAAAGTTAAAAACATGTATAAATATTATATAAGTAATGATACATCATTTTGTAAGGTTTTTTGTTGAAAACGAACCAACACTATTAATGTCAGGAAAAATAGTGCAGAAAAATTAATATAAAGTTATCTAGCTTTAATTATTTTGTAAAATAATATTTATAAAGTTACAAACACGTATAAATATTATATAAGTAATGCTACTTCATTTTGTAAGGTTTTTGTTAAAAACAAACCAACACTAATCATGTCAGGAAAATAGTGCAGAAATTTTATATAAGAAGTTACCTAGTTTCTATGGTGATTTTACTCATTTTAACACACTTTCGGGCTTAAAAAAATGCAACCTTAAACTAAAACATCAATCCCGACAACTTTCTAGTTTTATATTTAACCCAATTCAGACC
>BQNB010155412.1:2833-15399 GCA_026074375.1 Tanacetum coccineum
TCATTCCATTTGATGAAATAAGGATCGACGAGAAATTACATTTCATTGAAGAACCAATTGAAATTGTGGATAAAGAGGAGAAACAACTCAAGCAAAGTCGAATCCCGATAGTTAAAGTTCGATGGAACTCAAAGCGTGGACCGGAATACACTTGGGAAAGAGAAGACCAAATGTGGAAGAAGTACCCACATCTTTTTGACTTTAACAAGAAAAGGGCAAGAAAATGAATCGATCTTCGAGGACGAAGATCCCTTTTTAGGAAGGAAGGCTGTGACAATCCGTCAATTTCAGGTCGTTATTTTATTCTCGAGTATTAATTATAATTTTCATTTTTATGTTGAAATATGAACTCACGACTAAACGGGAAGAAATTAGGGCTTACAATTGTAATTTACGCGACGTTTACAAAGAATCGGCGAATCCTACGTTAAGCATCGACGTTTATATTTTCAAAATGCCGTAGAAATATTTTTATTTCATTCGTTTTTATTTTTCGTATTGCGTGCATTTTCTTTTCGTACCTTACGTAAAATTATTAAGAACAATGTTTATAATTATTGTTCGTCTAGTACCGTACGTAAACTAAAATTTTCAGAAAAGTATCACGATTTTCGTAGAACTATTTTTAACTTGTTCGTTTTTACTTCGTGGTTTCGCCTTAACTCTCGTTTTATTTTACGTTTATACCCGTTAGCCTCAAAACTACCTACCTATCTTAAAAATTATACACTAAACACTAAAGTTTATAAAATTTAAACTCAAAATCTTGTAAAAATACACCTCTTGGAGGCGTGGCATTAGGAGAGCAAGAGAACTAAGACAGTGTCTGAGTCACATTGCATGCACTTAACTCCTTACAAAACCATCTAACTCTGCACTCCTCCCATTGTTTTCAAAACAAAAACCTACACACACTCTCCTTGTACCTCTCTTTTGCCGTGTTCCAACAACAACACTACATCATTTCCATCAAAAATTACTTAAAACCTAAATATGGTTGTAGTGGATATTACTACCTAGCTAGTTTACTTTTTTTCTAAGATCAAGAAGATGTTTTTGAGCAAGATTTCTTTACCACCATAGGGGTCTGAAGTTATTCAAAGTACTCATAGAGTTATTGCATGGGGAGAAATGATGATGTTTAGTGGTATTGGGTTAAGATTCAAGGACTTGGTGTTGAAAGAGTCATATTGTTTTGGTGTGATATGAAAATCATCACTTGCATCATTTTAGTGGGTATAAAACTCTCTACTTATTTTTGTTTATCTTGTTTTTCTTGTATTTTATTTATTTATGTAATTGTAAATTTGATGAATATGATGATCAAGAGTTTATTGGGGTTTTGTGTGTACTAGATTAGGTTGAAAATTAGTTTAAAACTATACTTATAACATTGGTGGAATCACTAGTAAAATTGGCAGAAGTCAGGTAAACAGATGTTTGACATTTTTGAGTATGAGTAATAACTGATTTGACTTATCTAAGTTGTGGACAATTATTTTGTGAGCTAGTAGCAATTTGAATCAACACTTGAATGTAAAAATTGCATGAGATATGACCATTTTACCAAAAGTAGGCAAATCTGACCTTGTTGGACAGATCGTATCAAAAGTCATAATTGCACTCTGAGTTGAGTAAAAACCTAGAACTATGAGATGTAGATAAACTTATGTAGATACTGGACCAATTGGATAGTCAACCAATTCATTATGGTTTGAAAATGGTGTCAAAAATGGTAAAAGTAAGTTTTCAGCCAAACAATTGTAAATGACTTTTAGTTTTAAGAAATGACTTTATAAGTATATGTCCACTCAAAATAAAGTATAGAAATAACTTATAATCTATAATGTACACTTAAATATGAAACTAGAGATGTAAATATTATAAGTACATTATTTATGGTTAAAGAGATACAACTATTTTTATAAACATAAACCTATATAAAACTTTTACGTCTATAACCATACTAAAAGTTGTAAAGCGTTTTTGCGACGAAAACCCGAGGTGGTGAAGGACCATTTGGGAGTTTTTATATAATGAACCTACTGACCTTAAACTTATATCGACCTCGAAAACCCGAAAAATTTATACAAGTTATACACATAAACTTAAAATAAGCCATAAGACTTAAATGGGCCACTAGACCCAAATACACTAATTATATTTAAAAGACTTATTGGGCTTAGCATTGGACCCAACCCACTTGGGCCTAATACTTGGACTAAGGCCTGGTCATGGACCATTAAAATAGACCAAATTACTTAATGGGCTTATAATTGGGCCTATTGGGCTTTTTGGACCAATTGTGTTAAAACTAGTGAAATTTAACAAGTAATAAAACTAGTAAAAATGTCATACTTTAAAATTTACTTAGAAAACTTAAGTGTGATTTAACTTACCCAATTATAACTTGATCATCATACCTATATATATATACATACTTGTCTATTTTGGAGTCGTTATTAATTATTACCGACATAAAAGCCTAAACCCATACATGTTGTATAGGTTCCGAGTGATTACGTGCCAACGAACGAGTTCGTTTATCACCGATCTATTTTCTTCCAACATTATCAAGTGAGTTCATAGCCTCGCATTTTTACACTTTAATTGTTTTAGAAACCCGCGAGGGAGATAACATGCTTGTTTTTAAAATAGAACACAAGGGACCCGAATGTATGCTAGTAGCCTTGATTATTATAAGTTAGCTTTAACTCGCTAAATAAAAAGTCCCGCGGAAATATCATGAATTGTTAATTGCCGGGAATAAGGCATACGCTTATACATGAAATAGTTAAAAAAAAAAAACTACTATGTGGAGTTTACCCCTCCGATACGTGAGAATAGCTATCGTCTTCCTTTATTTCTTGTGTTGAGACATAACACATCGGATACATTATATAGAGAATAAGGAGACACTCATAGCGAGGGTGTATAGTGGGCAAAATTACTGAATATATGGTAAGGTTCGATGTCATGAGGCTTTATTAATACCCCTTTATAATGTGTTGATCCACATGTTATATCTTGATATTTTCAAAAAATGATATTGTGTTCGGAAATTTTTTTGTTTATTAAACATATTAAAACTCTATGATTCACTCAAACATTATTGTTGACTTTTAGCAGTTTTATCTCAGGTCTTGAAGGTAATTGGATGGTGGTGACCATGAAGGGCCCGCTAAATAATTATTCATTCTTCGTGAAATGTTTGGTAAACGGTTGTATGATGTTGTGAAACTTATTTGGGGACCGTGATGTAAACTTTTATTATTCGAATGAATGAAATTTTCTTAAAACGTCTCTTTTTGAGTCGCATTTTCTTGGATTTGAGTTATCGTGCTATGATGATGTATCACATTCGACCATTCCGCTGATGAGATGGAATGAGGGTGTTACAGTTATGTACAATGAAGAGGAGTTAGTACTGCTAGTTACACTCGTTTTGGATGACACACATGGTTGGGATCTAGACATAAGTTAAATTATTTCAATTTATTTTATTGTTTTTAGGCTCGTTTTGGGATCTATGAAGATGTGATTATGGAAGACGATTGGATTATATTATTTGATGTTGTATAGTTTGAGTTTCACAGATGCGATGTTCTTATCATACCTTTTTGCAGGAGGTATCTTGTTCGTTTGTTATAAATGAATGTGACGAAGACTTGACGAATCTAGCAAAAGGTTGTGTGATTTTCTTATGGTGCTCAAAGTCACATTTGCTATCATCATAGTTTTAGAATTGTCTCATAGAGACGAGTATTTTGTCAGAGGTTGCGGTTCTTAAAAAAAACTTTATAACTATTTGTTCATTAGAATGAGTTTGGGAGTCACGTGGATATTACAAGTACACGACACAATTTAATGTGACAATTTTACTTCTTCAGCAAAATTCGTTTATACTTAGTTTTTCTTCTCGTGTATCATTACATAGAGCCTCAAAGAGTTCAAGATTCAAGAGATGGTTATACATATAGGTTTTAGGGGAAGCTATTGTTAAAATGTTTAACATCTTACATGCACCATTGAGGGGGGAAGGTCAATTATACTGTAGTCATGTTAATACTGCTAGTTTAACACTTTCTATTTGCTCTTGAGTTCATTATTTGTGTTGAAATTCATGGAGGGTAATTGATTTAGTGGAAAGTTTGGATTAAAAAGTAATTGGATATATGATGTGTGGTTCGTGAAGATCAAAAGTTGATACAGTCCCCATTGAATTGTAAGACCAAAAATGGTAAGATGATTTATGAAGAGCAACTTATAGAATCTGTGGTGGTGGCATGGCATGGAGAGTTTAAACTTAATGGACGATCTTAGTTAAGGGGAAGCACGTTAGCAGTTTACAAAGGAAGTTTTTGTTTCATTTAGGGAGATGATCACATCTCAACTTCAGGGGAAGCTTTGGCTTTATGATGAAGTTTGTACACGACTTTGTTTGTTTTTGTTCTCATCAAATGGGGAGATTGTTGGGATTATGATTGATGAGACAAAATAATAAAAGAATGAAACATAGGATAAAACTTCGCCGATCAGAATTCTCAAGCTAGTGGGAATTATGAAGATTTGGTCAAAGTTTACAAGATTATGTTTAGGAAAGTATATATTTTGTTTAAATGTTTCTTTATCATATTTGGAAAGTATTTAATTAGTTAAATAGTTTACTTTTATTATTAGGAATCGTATATAATTAGTTTAAATAGTTTCCTTATCATATTAGATTACTTCCTTTTGTAAGTCATGATCTCTCCTATATAAAGAGATCATAGACATAGGTTTTACACATAGCAGAGTCGACTGATGAGAGTCTATATAGTAAATGGTGTGTGTGCTGTACACACCTAGGTTAGATAGTTTTGTTGGCGTTATCCTTAAAATTGTGTTTGGGGAAAGAGGAAACGTTTGAATGAAAAACCTTATTCAATAACAATTTTCTTCATTATATTCCGCTGCATAATTGTTATCATTGTTATTGTTTATCCTAGATATTAGATCTAAACAATCTGAGTCTTAATAACGATCTAAGAGGTCTTAATAGACTCCTCAGTAGACATTTGACTTCTCTTTTGTGCCTTGGTAGGAGGTATGTTTCTCTTTTCTTGTGCTCTTAGTGCAGCAAAATGTTTTCTTCTTTTCTCTATGAGTTCCATAAATAATTTTCCTTTTTCTTTATCTGTCAACTCCTCTCTTTCTCTTGTTTGGAGTCTCTCAGCCAGTAATCTATCAGCCTCCATCATAGCTTGTGTATTTTCCCATGATTCAATCAATGCTATGTTGGCTTCTTCTTGCTTTTGCCTTTCAAGCCTTTCTTCTTCTATGATTTCAGCATCCAACTGAGCTTGAATATTTCTTGCCAAATCTTTATCAAGAGCAACTTGATCTTTCCTTTTTAGAGGGACTTCAGGCTCAATCATGATTGCTTTGCCTTTTTCTTTACTCTTTGAAGGTTGTGCTTCTTGTGAAGTTCTAAATTCAGTTGGTAAGTTGCTACTGAAACGACAAGCCCCTGTAGTCGTGGTCTTGTAGTTGTTGTGTTGTATCACGCATTAGATAACAACTTTAGTTTAGTCTGCTTTGATTTTCAATAAGTGTTTGAGCCAAAGTTAATTCATCAATCTTAGCAGCAGTAACTCCTTCATCTCCTATATCAGCAGTAGAAACTTGAATTGTAGGAGCAGTACTATCTTCAACACCAGCAGTAGTAACTGCTTCACCAGTAGTACTATCATCAATCTTTATACTTTTCTCATCTTTCTAACCAGTTTTAGCATCCACAAACATCTCATCACCATCTCAGGAACTCACAGTATCAAACTTAAGTCTTCATCCTGCTTATATGAGTTTCATTAACGTGAGTTACCTCAGATGGCATCAATATCATCATTCCGCCTCCCCTGTTTGAGTTGCATCCTCCCTGTGCACAAACTATCATTAGAGGATTCAATTCTTCTAGCTGCACCAACTTTCTTTAATCTTTTAAGCCCTGTGGTCTTGAACTTTCTCCTCTTTTCTAGCTTATCAACCCTCTTCTTGAGACTAGGAATCTCAATAGCTTGATCAGATTTAGCCTTTTCCTAGTCAAGAACTTGTTTTTGCAATTTGGTACATAAAACCATCAAATCATTAAGTTGCATGCTATCCTCACCACTAGTAGTAGATCATTGGAAGGTATGGGTACACTTTCCTCATGCTTCTGTTCTCATCATGAGCAATTCTGCTTCCTTCCTCTTTTCCTTTGTCTTTTGTTTCTTCTTGTGTGGCGAGGTAGACGAGGATAGATGGTGGATCAAATATGGGTATTTGATTGGAATAGTTGGATGGTCTGAATCCTCACCCACTTCTTCAGAAGCTTGAAAAGCCATCTTAGTATCAAATAAGGTGTTATCCTTCCTAGATAAAATCCGTTCCTTCTCTTTCTGTTAGCAAAATATTTTCTTGGTGTGAGAGGATTAATATAAATTTCTTGTGATGTGTACATGTCTCACAAGTTGTTGATTAATGAAAAACTTCTAGAATTCGTGGTTTTACCATCAGAAATTTAACCCCTCCAATTAAGTGGTTTTTTACCATAGAATCAGAAGATGTACTTAGACAAATTAAATTTTGGTTTGTTTCAAGCATATAAATCAAGGAAGCCATTGTTTACATACTGTTTCATTCCTTGCAGTGGATTAGCACTAAGGCATTTGTGTAAATAGAGTTAAATTATGAAACTTACTCAGAGAAAAGAAAGCTTTGTTAAAAAGTATCTTTTGAGAACAGTTTTCATACCAATTCGTGCTAGTTCTTCATAAATTGTAGTAGTGGCAAGCATTATCAGTACCTCCTACATCCTTCCAAGTGGAAGATCACTTACTAATGCTTATCTCCGTGTATGACAGCTTTCTTTGTGTGTGTGTGTGTGGGACTTTTATATCGACACGATTCACTTCATTAACCTCTGACCTTTGCTGTTGCCCAAAAGTGTTCAATACAAGTTGTGTAGATAGTTTGATTGACAGTTTAAAGCATAATGAACAAATTGCTTTCAGGAATCATAATCTCTTGGTAAACCATTACTTTCTCTTGGTTTTTTTCCTTAAGGAACGCGACCTCATTGTGAGTTTTAGTAAACTTTGGGGCTCGACATAATGATGATTTTGATGATCAAAGATGAAAATTATGTTTAGGGTTTATGGTTTAACGAGTGTTTTGAATGATTGAGCGAATAAGATATCGAATGAAACATTTAATCGAAGTAAGTATTTATAGAAATACCTTAGCAGCAGAACTTGATATGGCAGCATCTAATTGATGCCTAACTAGCATCAACGTAAACGGGCAGCAGTAGTTAAACCTTAGGTAGCATAAAACAAATCCGGGCAGCATTAATTTTAGCCGAATCATCATTAACTTAAGCTTTTAGACAAGCTATTAAGTTGAAGCTGTGCAGCATAATTTAATACACCAGTAATTACCAATTTTTCATTCCAAAAGCAATTTATCATCAAATTGATTCTCTTTAGCTATCCTTTTTGTTTTTATGTCACAATATCTTATCAATCTTTTTGCTCACATAATTACTTCATTTCTATTTTTATGCACACATCTCTCTTTCTATTTTTAAGCTCACTTAATCTCTCATTTCTTTTGGCTCACCCAAATCATCTTTTGTTTTATATACAAATCTCTCTATTCTTTTGAGCTCACCAATGTAGACAGTTTTGTACAATGTGCCATCAATTCCATTAGTTGCATACTATCCTCCCCACTTCCAAATGTGTTAACTTTTGAGAGGTGATTGGGTGGATCTTGGATAACTAGTTTAAGATGTAGTCTCAACCTATTTTGAGCATTACATCCCCCAATTTGGTATCTTGGCATGGGACCATACTGAAACAATTCTCTAAGAACTTGGCTATTAAGTGTTGCCATGGTTTGGGTCTTAATTTATGTTACCACTGTCCATGTTGCTTCGAAGATTGAAGTTAGTAGTGCAGCCCTTTACCATTTCTGTCTACCCAACTCCCTTTGCCCCCCAATTATGGACAACATCAATCAACCAACCTTTTTTAGGGGGACCACTAAACTGAGGTATCTTGGTGTCCCGACCTCTTTTGATTTGCCTAGGGGTTTGACACATCACACACTTGTGTTTGATTTTACATGTCCTTTCATTAATTCTTGACGGCATATTGATAACATAATCTTCCCCTCAATTCAATACCAGAAACTCAATATGCTTATCCTGTAAATGTTAGTCTAAAACCAAAAAAAAACCAAAAGGACACGCTCAAAGTCCTTTTCGTTAGCAGTTTTTTAATTTTGTCTAATCTGGTTTTAAACCCAACAGTGCTTAAGTATAACTAGCAGAGTACTAATCTTTACTTTAGCAGTATTAATCATTGACCTAGTTGTTTTGCTCTGTCTTCGAAAATTATACAACAACTATGCGTATATTCTTCACAAGCATACCACTAGAAAAGGACTAGATAGTCATGTGAAGTATTCATGAGGATAATATTATGCTCATAATACATGATTATATGTTTTGAACTGTAGACTTAGGAGATTGAGTAATCCAATGCTGCAATTAGAATGTTTACACCTTGCTAGCATTCAAAAGCTTTGGTGAGAAGATCTGCAACATTTTGGTCTTTGTGAATCTTGATCACTTGTATCAACTTCTTCTTATATGAATCTCTGATGAAATGGTGCCTTATCTCTATATGCTTGGTTTTAGAGTGAAACACTGTATTCTTCACAATACAGATTGTACTTTCATTATCAATGTAGATTTTGGTATTCATGAAATTGAAATTAATTCCAAAGGGCAGCCATTCTGGAGTTTGGATCCATAACACTCTGTCCTTATTAGCAGTTAGCATGCATCAAATATATTCTGCTTGAGTTGTTTGAGTTTGCTACTATAGTCTCGATTCTGATTTGCCATGAAATCAATCTTTGACATGAAATTGACATCCTCCTGTTGTGGATTTCATGTCAAGACTAGCACCATCATAGTCACTATCTGAAAAAGATTTCTAAGTCTATATGGTGAATCTTTAGGGATACCTATTAGGCCTAATTTTGGTTGGCCTTTTAAGTATGTAAAGATCATCTTAGATCAAACATTAAAGTGTGGAAGTTTTTGGAGTTACTTGGAACATTCATAAGAAAAATCAGCAAACATTATTGTCTGGGTTAGAAAGCTTGTTAAGTACATCAATGATCCAATCATTGATCTATATAAGTGAACATCCACATCCTCAGCTTCTTCATCTTTTATCAATGCCTTGTTTGTCTCCATTGGAGTGTTTGCTGTCTTTATTGAGGAAAAATCAAACTTTTTCAAAATCTTAGCACATATTCTTCTGTGCTATAATAAAAGATCCCATCACTCTTCTATTTTGACATGAAGTCCTAAATGAAAGAATGTTCTCCATAGAAACTCATTTGAAACTTATCATGCATCAGTGTTTCAAATTCATTACTCATTTGTTTCTTGGTTGATTCCAAAGCATGATATCTTTCAACATAACTTTGTATGCAGGATTATCATCTTTTATGCTTTTAATGAACAAAGTTTTATCAATTTGTCCCCTATAAAAACCATTGTCCAGCAAATAAGTTGACAATGTCTCATACCGTGCTCTTGGGGCCTGATGAAGTCCATAGAGAGCCTTTTCTACCTTGTAGACTTTGTCTAGAAATTTTGGATCTTCAAAACCAGGAAGTTGACAGACATACACCTCCTCTTCTATCTTTCCATATAGAAAAACACTCTTCAAATCCATTTGGTAGACTACAAAATCTTTGAAGGAAGCATAAGCCAGTAGAGAAATATATTATTGCTTCAATCCTTGCAACTGGTGCAAGCACTTCATTATAAATCTATTTCCTTCCTCTTGAGTATGACCATGAGAACCAATCTAGCTTTGTTCTCACCACTATGACTCTTTATCACTTCTTGTTTCTAAAACCCATTTTAGTACCATTGCCCATTTGTATCTAGGTTAATCATCTATAGGCCCAAACTTATAGTAGTTTAAATTGTTTATAGCTCAATCCTGCATTGCTTCCCCTAGCTGGATCTTTTAAGGCTTAAATGGGTTCTTGGGTTCCATTTGAGATTAAGAAAACAGGCAACAAACAATTCTGAAATTCTTTATGATTTGTTATCCTAAGCTTGTTAATCTGAGAAATTCACTACCATGTTTTTCATTTTATCTTGTCATGTGTTTGTCTGTACCATTGGTCTTTAAAACTCTTCCAATCATTGTTCTTCATGATGTTCTTTATGAAATTTGTGAAGAAGTATTGGGGACTGTATAGATGAAAATTACATTTGTTCATATAACCTATTTCTTCCTACATCTTCATCATCATACGCTTTTCCAAAAATGCCAGTATTATCCATAAAGATATATTTGGGACAGTGGAAGGGAAATTGCATTGTTCATGAAGGTTCATTTGACCAGTTCTAACAGAAGGTCCAAGCCTTAAGTGTTAACTGGTGTTGATGGAACAGCAGTATCAAATGATGGTCCAGCAGTACTAACAGGTGTACTAACAGTATTAATACCATTAGAACTGTTAGTGTGTTCAGTCTGCATTTCTCTTTGATTTAACTTTTGACTCACTTTCTTGCGTCTTGATCATGTTCCCACTTTTATCTGGAAGCTTCATTTTTTCATCCATTTCAGTAGGCTTCTCTTCAGCATCTTCTTCACTGACCTTAGGATCTTGAGAGATTAATGGATCAGTTGTGCAGATAGGTATTAGGATGTATTCTTGTTCAGGTTCTGTCTTCTTCTCAGCTTGACCTGTAACAATGTTATCTCTAGTTCCTGCAATACCATTAGTTTGATTTCCTGCAACAACTGGCACATAGTTCATAGATATTGTCAAAGAATCAACATCAAAAAGCCAGTCTGGTCCATTTCCTGTCACATTAGGTGTATTTTCAAGAAATCTAATGTTTAAGGTCTCTTCAACTATCCTGGTCCTCTTGTTAAATACTCTCATGGCCTTGCTAACTACAGAGTACCCAACAAAAAATCCCTCATCAGCTTTTCCATCAAACTTGCCTAGATGATCCCTGGTATTTAAGATGGTAACAGGACACCCAAAAGGTTTCATGAAGTCTATCAATGGGGTTCTTCCACGAATAAGTTCATAAGGTGTCTTGTTATGAGGCTTAATGACTAAGACCCTATTTAGCACATAGCAAGCAGTATTAACTGCTTCAGCCCAAAAGGTGGTTGGTAACTTAGAGTCAACTAACATAGTTCTTGCAGCCTCTATCAGTGTTCTATTCCTCCTCTCAGCAACACCATTCTGCTGAGGAGTCCTAGCAACACTGAATTCCCTCTTAATCCCCTTCATTTCACAGAACTGATTCATTACACTATTTTTGAACTCAGTTCCATTGTCACATCTGATAACTTTTACTTTATGGTCTAGTTGATTTTCTATTTCTGTTATGAAGGTCTTTAATATCCCACTAGTCTCATCCTTAGTGGCCAAAAAGAATACCCAAGAAAATCTACTAAAGTCATCAGTGACAACTAGGCAATAAGACTTTTTCATTAAACTCTTAACATTTGTAGGACCAAATAGGTCCATATGAAGCATATGTAAGGGTTTGCTGATTGAGTTTACAAGTTTGGCCTTACATGAGGCTTTGTGTTGCTTTCCTTTCTGACAAGCAACACAAGAATGGTCATTTTCAAAAATCTTTGAAGGCAAACCTCTAACAAGGTTTCCCCTTACAAGTTTGTTCGTGTTTCTAAAGTTTATGTGACCAAGCCTCCTATGCCATAAATTAGATTCATCAATTGTGGCCTTAGCAAAGATGCAAGTTAAATCTTTAGTGGGAACAACACTCTTTAGGTCAACACTTTAAATGTTATCCTTTCTTGGAACTCTCAGCAAAACCTGACTTTCTTTAAGTAGCTTAAAGTCAGAAGATAAGACAAGACATTCAGTGTCAGTAAAAAGAACATTATTATTTTTGTCACAAATTTATGACACACTGAACATGTTATACTTAAGCTCCTTACAAAAGTACACATTATCAAAATCCAATGTTCCTGTTTTGATTTTACCTTTACCAGAAATTCTACCTTAACCATCTCCAAAAGAAACAAAAACCACCATCATAATCTTCATATTCAGTAAGATAACATTTGTTTCTAGTCATGTGCCTAGAGCAACCACTGTCAATAACTCATTTTTCCTTGTACTCCTTCTTCTGTGGGTTGCCCTATACATAAAATAAGAAAATTAGACTCTTTTGGAGATCCAAGCCGTTATAGACTTGGATCTGCCTAGTGCATCAATGTAAGAATATTTCTTGAAAGTATTTGATTCACTATTGTTTTTGGCTTTCCAAACCCAACATGCTGAGGCCTTAATAACATTAACCCATTTTCCCTTGTTTTCCCTTGCTTTCACTTACTACTACTCTATCCCTAGTAGTAGTATCTTTTACCATGACAGTATTAACCTTTTTATTGAAAATACTATTTTTGTTTGCTGAATACTTGTTAAATGGCTTTGTAACTTGTGAATATCCCTTT